>SEMN01000989.1:0-131287 GCA_005408345.1 Macquaria australasica | reverse complement strand
TAAACGTGCTGCAGCATTCTGGATCAGCTGGAGAGTCTTTAGGGACTTATTGGGGCAGCCTGATAGTAGAGAGTTGCAATAATCCAACCTAGATGTAACAAATGCATGGACTAGTTTTTCTGCATCCTTTTGAGATAGGATGTGCCTGATTTTTGCAATGTTACGTAAGTGAAAAAAGGCAGTTCTTGAAGTTTGTTTTATGTGGGAGCTAAAGGACATATCCTGATCAAAGATAACTCCAAGATTCCTTACGGTTTCGCTGGAGGCCAGGGCAATGCCATCTAGAGAAACTATATCTTTAGATAAGTGTTTCGAAGGTGTTCGGGGCCAAGTACAATAAATTCGGTTTTGTCTTGAGTTTAACATCAGAAAATTGCATCCAGGTTTTTATGTCCTTAAGGCATGCTTGAAGTTTAGCTAATTGATTGGTTTCATCTGGCTTGATCGATAAATATAATTGGGTATCATCTGCATAACAATGAAAATTTATGGAGTGCTTCCTAATAATATTGCCTAAAGGAAGCATATATAAGGTGAATAGAATTGGTCCAAGCACAGAACCTTGTGGAACCCCGTGACTAACTTTGGTGTGCATAAAGGATTCATCATTAACGGTACAAACTGATATCGCATCTGGATAAATAGGATTTAAACCAGCTTAGTGCAGTACCTTTAATGCCAATAAAATGTTCTAGTCTCTGTAATAGAATTTGATGGTCAATGGTATCGAATGCAGCACTAAGATCTAGTAAGACAAGTACAGAGACAAGTCCTTTGTCGGATGCAATTAGAAGGTCATTTGTAACTTTCACCAGTGCTGTTTCTGTGCTATGATGCACTCTAAATCCTGACTGAAAATCCTCAAACAGCTTGTTGTTGTGTAGAAAGTCACACAACTGATTGGCGACTGCTTTCTCAAGGATCTTAGAGAGAAAAGGAGGGTTAGATATAGGTCTATAATTTGACAAAACCCCTCGATCAAGAGTGGGCTTTTTAAGAAGAGATTTAATTACAGCTACTTTAAAGGACTGTGGCACATAGCCTTTTAATATGGACAGATTGATCATATCTAGTAAAGAAATGCTAACTAAGGGTAAAACTTCTTTAAGCAGCCTAGTTGGGACGGGGTCTAAGACACGTTGATGGCTTAGATGAGGAAATCATGGAAGTTAGTTGACTACGGCTGATGGGAGAAAAGCAGCCTAAATGTACAGGTTTTACAGTTGTTTCTAAGGTTCCTGTGTTTGAAGATAAGTCAGTACCAACTGAGGGCAGGAGGTGCTGAATTTTTTCTCTAATAGTTAGAATTTTATCTTTAAAGAAGCTCATGAAGTCATTACTGCTGAGGTCTATAGGAATACATGGCTCAACAGAGCTGTGACTCTGTCAGCCTGGCTACAGTGCTGAACAGAAACCTGGGGTTGTTCTTATTTTCCTCTATTAATGATGAGTAGTAGGCTGCTCTGGCATTACGGAGGGCCTTCCTATAAATTCTAAGACTATCTTGCCAGGCTAAACGTGATTCTTCCAGATTGGTGGAACGCCATTTCCTTTCAAGTTTTCGCAATGTTTGCTTTAATTTGAGGGTTTGCGGTTATACCATGGAGCTAACCTCCTCTGTTTTATCTTCTTTTTTAGAGGGACGATAGAGTCGAGTGTTATCTCGTAGAGTGAGCCTGCAGCACTATCAACAAGATGAGATCAATTTGGGAGGGACTAAAGTTAGCATAGGAGTCATCTGTTACATTGAGACATGAACTGAATTTAATGCCGATGGAATCACTTCCTTAAATTTTAGCTCATTTTCTACATCCACATGAATATTAAAATCACCTACAATAATTATTTTATCTGTTTATGACTAAACCTGATAAGAACTCTGAGAATTCAGATAAAAATTCAGAATACGGTCCAGGAGCTCGGTACACTATAACAAATAGAATGGGCTGTAGTGTTTTCCAGGTTGGGTGTGAAAGGCTAAGAACAAGGCTTTCGAACGAGTTATAATTTAGTTTAGGTTTAGGTTTGATTAATAGGCTTGAGTCGAAGATGGCTGCAACTCCACCTCCTCGGCCTGAGCCTCGAGGAATGTGAGTATTAATGTGACTGGGGAGTGGATTCATTTAGGCTAACATATTCATCGTGACACAGCCAGGTTTCAGTAAGACAAAATAAATCAATATTATGATCTGATATTAGATCGTTTACTAGAACAGCTTTAGATGAGAGAGATCTGATGTTTAAGAGTCCACATTTAATTCTCCTGTTTTGTTGTACTGTTGCAGTGGTGGTTTTACTTTTTATTAGGTTTTTATGTGTAACTCTTTCTGTTTACTTTTGATTTAAATAATTTAAGTGGTGGGGGGGCAGACACCAGGTGTTCAGTATCTGCAGGTGTTCTGCCGATCTTGGGTATAAAAACTGATGAATGAATGCTGACGAGCAGCAGAAGATATGAAATGCTGATTCAATCTGACTCATTAAAACTGAAACAACTGACTGTTTTGTTTATAGTTTGATTTTCATAAAAATCCCTGTTTATCATTTTCATTACAAACAGAAGAAGTCTGCATCCAAACTGCAGCTGCTTTATGTTTCACAGCAGTGAGAGAGAACAAAACCTGCCCGACTTTATCTTTTAAACAGGAAAACATCACAAATCTTCATCAGCTTCACTCGCCTGCGTTGTTGTTGTTCGACGGACTGAAATTAATGTGACACACAGGAAACAGGAAGCGGAGGAGTTATATAGAAAATAATTTATATTTCAGATTGTAGCAACATGTCACTAATGTATATTTACTAATAAAAACTCGCTGGTTTATTCCTTCATGCTGTGCTCTTGTGCGTCACTGGGTGGCGCTGTTGGCTTTTTCTTTGTTGTGAATTATCTTTACTCAGCCTGTTTCTTTCTTTCTTTGTTGTCTGAAAAGATAAAACTCTTTCACACTGGAGATACTTTTAACGTGAGACTTCATCATATTTAACTTTTAATAGTTCCTGTTTAAAGCCGACTTTTACTTCCTTAACAGTTATTTATTATAAGTCAAAGATTTCAGGGCTTCATGCCTTTAAAGAAGTAAAGTACAATGAAGACAATAAACTGACCTGATGAGCTCAGATGAACTGTTACATATCTTATTTGTTTTTATAATTGAACACGTTTATATAAAGTTTGGGACCTGAATGAAGCTGCGATGTGTTCCTCTGAGCAGCAGATGGCGCTCTGACTTCTCTTGACTTTTACTTCAACAACAGCAGAACATTTGACTTCTTTCTGGAAGTTTTATTTCTCATTTAATTCTTTTTATGTCTTATTTATATGTTTTTTTTATTTCATGAGAACACCACGTGTTCAGTGAATCAACACACGATGAACTTCAGCTGCAGCTCATGTAGGACGAGGTTTTTTTCCCAAACTTTTTCACCTCATGATGCTTTAAAATGAATCAAACATCTGCTTCACCTGTTTGATCTGTAAACAGCGTGAGAGCGACGTTGCAGTTTGTTAGTACATTTACTCAAGCATGATTTTAAAATACCATTTGATGCTTCTTTACTACATTTCAGAGCAGTGAAGTGTCACTAGAGGAACCAGCATCACGTTGACAGAACCCACAGAAGGTAAATCCACCCAGTGCTTCTGTTTGTGATTCATTTATGAAACTGTAAAGAGAAATTTAGTGTTTTGATTGAGTAATTCTGTTCTGCACAAATCTGGATCCGTCCTGCCGTCTGCTTCAGAGTTTCAGAGCGACGTCCTGCAGCGAGCAGCAGCTGTGGTGGATTATCTGCTGCTGTCACTCATCTGTACATAAACACATCAGGACGGACAGAAGCCGCAGATCTGCAGCTGAAACGTGTTCTGCATTAACTGAAATGATCAAACTGCTGCAGGACGAGACGCAGGGGAAATAAAACCAACATCCAACTCTGCAGATAGTTTCAGGGAGACTCGAGACAGGAAATCAAAGAGTCGGGTCATTCTAATAAAATAAAAACAAGGTGATTTAATAAAGTCAAAGATTAAAAAAGCCAAACTGAACCTGTGAGTGAACATGTTGGTCTAAGCTGAAGTTACCATCAAGGCAGACGCTCAGATTTCAGTCTGGAAACTCATTTCAGCCAGAAGGAGGAATAGATGGAATAAGAACTAACTTCCAGGTATCCATTACAAATATAAAGTCCAGAACAGAAGCTCTGAGGAACCTGCACAGAGGAGTCAGGACATGTATGGGTTCTGGTCTCTGGTCTCTGGTTCAGGTTCAGGTTCAGGTTCAGGATCAGGTATGTCCTGGTTATGGTTTAGGTTGGGGAAAGTCTCCGGGGCAGCAGTGGTGGGAGAATCACATCCCTCAGACCTTTTACTTCAGTAAAAGTATCAGTACTACACTGTAGAAATACTCTGGTACAAGTAAAAATCCTGCATTCAAGAGTACTTACTGTACGTACAGATGTACTATCAGCAAAACGTTGTCAGAACAATGAAAGTAAAAGTACTCATTATAATATGACAGATTCTTATTATGGTGCATTCATGTACAAACATCACTTTAATGTTGAATGAATTTAAACTGCATCATATTTTATAAACTCAGCAGTTTTTAACTCAGACGGATGGAGAGGAGAAGTAGAAAGTAGCAGAACGCTGAAGTACTACAGTAAAGTACAAGCTGATACTGTGTCCTGTCTTTGTTTGGTTCCTTCTGACTGCGTCTGTATTAACTGTCTGCGTTCTTTTTCCCTCCAGAGGAAACCTGTGAGGCGTTCACTGCTTCACATTTAACCCTGTAAAAGGAAGCTGTGTTTCTGCTGGACCTTCACCTGGACCACGTTAATATTTCATAACTCTGATCCTCTGTCAGTGGTGGCAAGGAAACGTGCACGGATTACTGATGATTTAAGTCTGCGTGACGCGTCGACGCCTTTTTACAAACCAGAGACCTGAACCCTGAGGCCTCACACACACACACACTCCAGCTGCAGTTACAGACGACTCGACACTTTTCAGAGCTCATTTTTCAGCTTTATTTTACAAAACAACCCAAAGATAAAACCTCCGTCAGGTCGCTTTGTTCGGAGCTCCGCCTGCCGACATGCTGCAGGACAACACACAGAGTACACACACACACAAACACACTTTACAAAGGTTTTACACATGTGAAAGTTCAAACTTTGGACTTCAGAAAGTGACGTTTGGTCAAAACTAGTTGTTGTTTTTTTACAGTAAACAGAAAACAGTAAAAATTTTAAAAAGCAACTTCTTCACAAAAACATTTTTTTCTTCTTCTCTCCACAAACGGACATCGGACTGATGAAGAAGAAAAATCCCCCTCAGATCCTCTCACACTATTTAATCTGATGAACACTTATTGATCAGTGATCAGTGATCAAAGCTGTTTTTAACTCAACCGGCCTCATCGGCTTCAGTTAGTGGTTTCCTACATTTCCCAGAATGCCTTTCACCAACCTTCAGCATGTGGACGACACAATATAACATTCATATAGATTAATATGAGCTGGTGGTGATCAATCAGAAACACATGATGCACTGAGCTCTAGTGACAGGTCTTTGATTGATATTCAATTCATCATTTATAATAACACACACGAGCTCCTCCAATCAGGAGGTTCGAGTCTGAGAGGCAGAACCCAGGGCAAAGAGTGCTCAGGCTTCTACCTTCTCGCTGTGAGCTGTAACAACCTGCAGATTAAACCCAGAGACTCGACTTCAGGTTTTTAACGTTGAATAAATCTCAGCTCAGACAAACTTTTCAAACGAATCCAGAAACACAACAAAGTGTTTCAGTGTTTCAGGATCTCAGGGGGATTTTTACTTTTAGATTTGTGACCTTTGACCCTTTGGCTTGAGAACACGTTCTGTTGTTTGGTTCCTCGTATGTTCTGGTGACGTCTGTTTCTTCTCCTCTGTAGTTTTACTGACTTTGGTTCATGGTCCTGCTGGAACGACTCCTGACCACCTTCTGGAAAAGATCGTCTGGAAACACAGAAAACAGGAAGTAGAGACACAGCAAGTCTGATTCTACGTGTCCCGCATTAAACAGGAAGTAGAGACAGAAAATATTTCACAAACACAGACATAAGACAAACTGACCGTTCCTGAAGCTCTTAGCGTCAGCCTGTGAGACAGAAAGAAGGGCAGAATTCATCAAAACCATCAGAAATGAAATAAAGTAATTTTTCTGTGATTTTCCTGATGAAATGTGGAACACGAAGCCGTTATTATAAATAACTAATTGATTTTCTAATGATCTATATTGTAAAATGCATTGTCATGTTTAAATATTGAAACACAGCAACAGGGAACATCTGATCTCAGTCCTTAAATGTGGAAACTAAATAATAAAGACGGGTTCTCACCCTGGAGGAGGCAGCTGGTCTGAGGGGGGCTGCAGGTCCATCAGCCTGCTCTCTGTCCACCTTCGGAGCTGCAGAGACACAAAGACACCAGCAGGACTGTTGATCACCAGGACACGAGTCTCTGTCACTGCAGCGTCAGTCCTCTTCCTCTTTAAAGCTGCACTAACAGCTTTCAGTTGATATGATGAACTTATCTCCTCCTCCAGCAGCTACAGAGCAACATGATCATCATGTGGAGCGCTGTTAGTGTCACCTGATCAATCTAAGTCCAGTGTTCCCTCTCTGTTAGCTCTGTTAGCTATCTGCCTCTACCTGAAGAGGAAACGGGTTAAAAGTCGTTTTTTTTATCATTCAGCAGACGGCGAGTCTCTGGTGGTTCCTGATACACCTTCAGAACAACAGGAAGTGTTTTTAAACGCTGCTGGTTAACAATCTTTTAGAGAAACTGATTGTTCTGTGGTCAAACTGACAGCTAAAGTCACTGCAGAGCTCCGTGAAGCCGAGAGGAGCTGCAGACTCTGCTTCACCAGAGACACTGTTCATGTAGAGTTCTGCAGGAACCAGTCCTAAAAGAAGGGAGTTAGCATGTTAGCATGTTAGCTCCTCCTGTTCCCTCGTCTGGAAGTCAGTGGGTTTCTGATCCTGAAATAAGGTCTGTGGTTAACACAAGCGTTTTGTTCTGCGACATAAACTCCGTCAGTAAATACTCCACTGGTGAGTTCTGAAGCTTCTCCGTGTCTTAAAAAAGTCGGTTGCTAACAAGAGTCTAAATGAGACTCCAGAGGCTGTCGGGGACGTTAAACGTCATCACGCCGAACACAGAAACTCATCGACTCACTCGTCCTCCTTTACAGCCTCGTTGGGTTTATACTGCAAACTGTTCTAACTCAAACTTTCCCAAAGGCTTTTGTAGAAGAGGTCAGAGCTGGAAGCTCAGTGGTGGAGACGCTGAAGTCATGTGACCGTGGTGGAGCTGGTTTACAGCCTAACTTCAGCTCTTTACTGCTGGAGGTTGACTTTACGCTTCAAACACCATAAAGTGGAGTTCATCTGTGAAGGTTATCTTGCTGAACAAAACCTGTAAGAATCATAAACTATTGTTTTCTGCAATAATCCAAAATCCAGTGGAAACATCCCATTGGCTCTTTGTGGAGGGAACCAGGGCGACTACAGAAACACCTCTCTGTGGTCAGTTAGTATAAGAATAAACAGCTGCTGTGTGGAGCAGTCCGACTCACGCAGAGGTTTGATGATGCTGTTGACTGCGTGGACGACTCCGTTAGTCGCCATCAGGTCTGCGTCGGCCACCGGGACCCTGTTCACGTACACCGTGTAGTTACGCTGAAACACAGAGAGGACCGCCGTCATCAGCTCTGATCAGAGTTCAATACAGTTATTGATGAGTGAGGAGAGGGGACCGACCACGCCCAGCTCCAGCTTCTCTCCCTGCAGAGGTTTGACTCTGGTGTGAGATCCCACTCCTCCACTGACCAACAGGCCCTCCCCCAGGTGATACCTGAGCAGAACTGACAGCTCCTGACGGTTACCTGAGAGACAGACAGACAGACAGACAGAGTACCTTCATGTAAAACATCTGTTGATAAAATGACAAAATAACTAATTAAAAATAAAAACCTGGAATTTGACTAATTACATTTTGGGTTTTTTCAGTAAAACTTTCAAACTGAATTTGCAAACTGTGAAAAATAAAATAATTACAGTTAGTGCATTTTTTAAACTGCATCACTGGAAATGAGCTTTCAAAAAGGTGGATTTAGATTTTTACAGTCAAACATTTCAGTGTTAAATTTCAACATTAAGTATTTAGTTTTAAATTATCACAACTATTATTTGGGTGCATTCCGTCCCTGAGTCCCCCCCCCCCCCCCCCCCATGCCTCTGCATGTCTTTATTAGGCCGACAGTGAAGCAGTTCAGATGCAGCAGAGACAGTTTATATAAACCTGATTCAATGATTTGGCTGTGAGTCACATAAAGAAAGTGTTTCTGAGCGTTCGGACCAAACAAGGAGCCGAAGCCGACGATTGAACGTTCACACTGTGCAGCTTATTGACCCCCAACATGGCTGCCTGTCCGCTCTGTCCACGCTGTGAGACACCTCTGTGCTGTCTGGATGAATGAAATGGTAAACATACTTCTACTGTATAAAGGAGTTATTGTGCAGTTACTCTTCTGTTCACACTCACGCATCAGCTTGTTGAGTTCGGGCTGTGGCAGGGCGTTGAAGGCGGCGTTGGTGGGAGCGAAGAAGGTCAGCGCCCCCTGCTGGTTCAGCAGCTCCGTCATACCGGCTGTCTGGATGGCTCCGACCAGGTGGCTGAAACAGGGAGGAAGTGGGTTTCTCACACCTCTGCCAGATGGAGGGGTGGGAACCTGTTCTACTCATCAAAGCAGAGAACAAACTCGTGACCGTGTTGATGTTCTGTAGGACAAACGCACGCGTTGAGGATCTGCGAGGGACAATGCCACCGTTTGGTGTGAACACTGATCCTGGACAAGCTGGGTCTGTGTGCTAGCTGCTACGCTAACAACATATGAAATAATCAAACTAATGTTCAGAACTGTGTTCCACTCTTCATATGTGTAGGGAAACTGATAATGTGTGATAATGAGATCACATCAGCGCTAAACAAGTTCACTAATATTAAAGCTGCATGAACACATTTTCTGTCAGCACAACAAACCTGTGATCCAACAGCTGCTGCAGCTACAACACGATCCTTCATGAGGAGACGTGTTTGTGTCTCTCCTCTCTGTCAGCTCTGTGTTTGAGGGAAATATCTTTTCTTTAGCAGCTAAATGCTCCTCTATGTTCCCCAGCTGGTCTCTGACTGTGTCTGTAGGTAGTGAACTGTGGCTTTTTACTGCTTTTATTCTGAAAACAGCTTCCTGCTGCTGGAAACACTGAGCCTGAACCTGGTCTGCACCATCCCATCAGATGGAAATCTGCATAATTTCAGACTTGTCTAAAGATTCAGCTCCAGCGGGTCACTGAGGTTTAACAGTTTACTGGAGACAAAAGTTCACACTTTCTTTTCACCACATGACTAAATTCAAATTGTATTAAAGAGTAACTGAACACTAAGAGTCGGTAAAGGATCAGTACAGTCCATGAAAGAGTTCAACAACACTTCTTTGTCTTTTTCCAGATGCAGGAGTTCTGTCCTCTCGACCAAACACACCTGTAAAGATCAGGGATGTCAACCTCAGGTTCAGGTCTCTGATCTGGTCCATCAACACAGACCGAGTTCTGCTTCATTTTTCCTGACCGACACTGTAGACCCAGAGTTTATAGAAAGTCTCTTAGAGCTGAAACAACTCATCAATTAATCAATTAGAAGATCGACCAAAAAATAATCTGCAACAATTTTGATAATCGATTCATTATTTCTTTCATTTATTAACCAAACGTCAGCTCGTTTTAGCTTCTCAGATGTTCTGCTTTATATCCCAGAATCTCTCTGGGCTTTGGACGAAGTCAGACTGAACGATTACCACTAATAAAATAATCAATAATGATAATAATTGTTGGTTGTAGCTCTGCTGAATGTGAACATGTTGAATATGTGAAGGTGTTGAGTTGTTCTTTAAAGAGCCTGTAAACGTCTTCACCCACCACAGACACGGTGCCAACAGCAGTCTGGTGGTTAGCACTCACTTTACACTTCACTTCATAAACTCTGCTGCTTTAATGCATTAAGGAAGATTAAGGAGCCTTTAAGGACTTCAGAGATCCTCGGAGAGAAGAGAGACCCACTTCCTCCACGATTCAATAATTACAAGATGAAATTACAGCTGGGAGCTTTACGGTCCAACTGAGAGCTGTTACCGAACTCCCTGCTGTAGACATGGAGGATTCCTGAGCCTGAGAAAATACAGAGAGGAGGAGGAGGAGGAGGAGGAGGAGGAGGAGGAGGAGGAGGAAGAGTCTCTGCCTGCTTTAACCATCACAGGTTCAGGAGCTGAGGTTTTCATTCTAACTGCTCATCATTAAATCTCAGAGCAACATGTTCCTGGAACAACATGAACCGCTCTGACTGATCCACAGAGCTCAGCCGGGAAGTGTCTGTTTACCAGAGGAGGAAGATGAGCACCTCTCTTCCTCCCTAACTATCATCTGTGTAGATATGTGCTCACCTGAAGCGGTCATCTGCCTTCAGGACGTCCATGACCGTTCCCATGGGTGGAGTGAGGACTTTGTCCACAGTGAACATGGTGGCGTAGCGTCCCGTCTTGTCGTGCGCAGCGATGCAGGCGTTCTCAATGCACAGGTTCTACAAACACACGGAAATAACAAGTCGGTCACCAGCAGGTCCAAATTCTTTTTACTTCTCTGGTGAGCTTGACTGAACCTTCATCGCTGCTGTCAGGTGTGTTTTATAGGATGAGACTCAGGACTCACGTTCTACCTGAACAACACGACAATGTGGCATCTAAAATCACATATATGGAATCAATCACGTCTGTGTTCCTCTTCTAAACATTTATTGACCCTTGATGGAAAATGTCACAAGGTCATGAGATGTAAAATTTTAATTACAGAGAGACGTATTTATGTGAAACACAGCGAAACTTCAGTCAGTCTCTGAACTCACATCATGTCCTGGATGGCAGCCATTTTGTCAAAGCTCGTCACACACACACACACACACACACACAGCCACCTACAAATGGTGTCTGGAAAGATTTAGCAGCCATGGGAAGCAGGAAACCTCTTGTGGTCTGCAGAGTCCAGGACCTGAAACATGTGGAGCCACTGTGGAGACCACCAGAGACAAGCTCAGGTCACTGTCTGATCACTACATGATCAATAAAGCTCGTATTTACACATATTAACATGTGGGCTAGTTCATTTTACATAATTTTAAAGGTGAAAGATAGAAAACGATCCAACAAACCAACGATCAATAACTGTCTGAAAACATCTGGAAACAACCAGAAAGAGTTGGCCTTGTGGTCCAGCAGAGCTTGACCTATCGCAGCCCTATTGACCTATCAGTAAACTCATCTAATCAATCACAATGGAGGAGGACAGTAGTGAGCAAAGCCGAGTTGATAATCAGATAACCAGTTCTGCTGGAGATACGCTGACTGTCAATGATTCCAGCAAACAATGTGTGTCTGAAGCTGATTGGTCAATGCTTCAGTCCCTTTGATTAGTTTTGGTCGTCTCTGATGCACTCAGCTCAAGATGCTCTGATGAACATGTGGTCGCAGTAACGAGGCTGCAGCGGGGGACGCCATGCCGTCACCACATCACCTGCTTTTCATTTCATTTGAAAATGAAAATAAAGTTTGATGTTTCCTCTCAGACGCATCATTACCTCAAAATATGAAAAACTCACAAATCAAACTAATGTTCCTCTTCAAACTCTTCAAAAGTGATGGTGTTTGGCTCAGCCTGCTGCTCATCAGAGACTTCACACACACACACACACACACACTGCGTTGGATTCATGTGTTTGTTAAAGCTATTAATGAAAAGCAGCCACGAACTCAGTGACCTCATGAAATCATCACTGAAGATGAAGAGATAATACTTATGGAGACAGACGATCCGCCCAGCAACAGACGACACAGTCAGAGAGGCCGATCTGTTCCTACACCAGGGATCCACCAGGCAGCAACTCTCTCCATTTAAAACCGGACAGGAAGTTGTTGCGTTCATAAACCATCAGACGTTAATAATGTGGAAAAAGTCTGAAGTCACGGCAGAACGAGTCATTAAAGTCGAGTCAATGAAAATCACTGAAACTGCTTTTCGTTCTTAGTCAGGACCAGATGAACCAGCAGCTGGTTGTTGTGACATCAACTGATGCTATGATGATTTTTCCATTTCTAACAACCAAGGCTTCCCCTGCAGGAGTCAGGTGTCGTCTTCACCTGACGAGTCACACAAACACTGAACAGGAAACTCAGGTGAGTCTTCACCTGCTCTGTTTTCAGGAGTGAACGCAGCCTTCATGAAAACCATCCTGACTACAAATCTATGATCTACCTTCACAACAAGAACCTGACAGCAGGTGCTGGGCTGGAGATGCAAGAGTTAACAAACTCATGAACAAACCAACATGTGAAGAAACATATTAACGTCCTCACATTTCTGTAGACAAAGACTCTGAGTTTGAGGCCCCCCAGTGTCTCCAGTTCCTGACCGTGATACAGAGACTTGGAGGACAGCTGCTCCTTCAGGATGTGATTGGTCATCAGCTTCCTCATGTCAGGCGTCATTGTCAGACTACCTGTTAAAAAAACACGTAAATACAACAGGTTACTATCTTAGTCAAGTTTATGGAAGAACAATTGTGTTGATTATATTAGACTGCACAGGCGTCCTTAATAAAGTGGACACTGAATGTATTTAAACCAAACAAGTATATTTATAGTTTGATTGTTTTGATTTTTGATGTTAACATACAGTTTAGTACATGAAATAAATACAAATTGAATAAAAAGCAAAGCCAGTCCATCAGTATAACAGGATATTATTGATTCTGTATCCGTTCTAGTTCTAGAAGTACTTCTACTTCAATGTTGAGTTTTTGTCAGTGAAACTCAGCACTTCCTGCAAATCATCTATGGTACTTTTTGACTGAAAAGAACATTTTTGTGCACATTTAAAAAACTATTTTCACGATGTAGACATTTTATACATCCTAAAAAACAAAAGTTAGAATGAATCAAATCAGTTTTCAGCCCAGAGGTATCAATAAAAAACTCATGACAGCAGCTCCTGCCCACTGCTCTCGAGGTCAAAGGTCGACACACTGAGAGAGAGCCTTACCTTTGAAGGCGTCGTCCAGAGGAGCCACCATGGTCAGAGCCTCGGAGCCAGTCAGGTGGGGGGTCAGACTGGCTTCAACAAACAGCTTGGTTGCTGTGGTAACAGATGAACCTTCAGCTAGTTCCATCAGAACTTTGGCTGAAAAACACAAAGAACAAGTTAAACACCGAGTCAGTGTGACAATAATACCGATAGTACTGCAAGTACTACTACCACTGATACCGCTACTATTACTACTGGGTGTTAACAGTGGATGTATTATGTTGTACTTCAGTATTTCTGTAGTTTTGACAGAGGTACTCTCGATATTAGATGCAGTAACAGTCGTAGGTATTAGTAGCACGAGTAGTAGCTCAGTGATGTGGTGGATGACTATTTCCGGTTAGTTTGGATGTGTTGTACTGCAGTTTTGACAGAAGTACTCTTAGTATTAGATGCAGTACTAGTTCAAGTGTGGTAGTGGTAATATTAGTAGTATTCATTGTAGTATTAGTACCTGAGTCAGGGATGAGCAGCTCGTTGATGTAGTGGATGACTCCGTTGGTTCCCAGCTGGTCTTTCTTGGTGATGATGGCCTTCCCATTCAGAGTCATCTGGTCTCCGTCACAGCCGACCTCCAGCATGGTGCCCTGCAGAGTCTCCATCGGAGTCCCTGTAACGATTGACTCCGCACACTGCATGTGATTCAGGATGTGGTAGTTCAGCAGGTCTGAGGGGAGGCGGACAGGTACGCAGGAGGACTAACGTCAGAGTCATGTTCATCAAGTTTATAGCTAAACTACTTGTGAAACCAATAAAACAAACAGTAATCAGCTGTGTAAGTGAACACAGAGCGAGTCAGAGCGCCTCCTGCAGGTCACCTCTCAGAGCCACGGGATCTCCCAGGATCCTGTTCAGGGTCTCCTGAGGAATCTTCTCGAAGGCCTCGTTGGTGGGAGCAAAGATGGTGTACTGACCCTCGTCCTCCAACATGTTGGTCAGACCAGCAGCAGCCATCGCCGTCTGAAACACAGAAACACCGCACAGGAAGTCAGTGACTGAAAAACGACTTTTGTATTGATCTTTTCCACCTTTTAATCTGGCTCTGGATATCACTCATTGATTGGTTGACTGATGTACTCACACGCAGCGTCTCCAGGTTGTCGTCGACATCGATGAACGTGTGCACGTTGTTGGAGATGGCGGTGACGACACGGTCGACCACGTGCACGATGCCATTGGTGGCGTGTTGGTCGGGTTTAATCAGACGAGCACAGTTCACCGTCACAATCTGAGGAGGCGAGGAAGAGATCTGTTAATCTATCGATCAGCAACATACACAGAGTAACTGTTACTGCTTCACTGGAGCTTCTCTGCAAACATTAATGTTGCAACTCTAAACTCTACAGAATGTGGGAGTTAACAGAGCCTCAGAGAATGAGTGCAGTGTCTTTATTGGATCACTGACCCTGTTGGAGTAGTGGTGAATGATTTGCAGGGTGTGTGTTACATTGTGTGTGTCTCAGTGTGTTCATTACAGTGTGTGTGTGTGTGTGTGTGTGTGTTGCAGCACTGGCACCTGTTTAGCAGTGGGCTACAGTGTGTGTTACAGTGTGTGTTGCAGTGTGTGTGATGTGTCTTACAGTGTTTGTTGCAGTGAGTGTGATGTGTCTTACAGTGTTTGTTGCAGTGAGTGTGATGTGTCTTACAGTGTGTGTTGCAGTGTGTATTGCAGTGTTTGTGATACGTCACTGACCCCATTGCTGTAGTGGTGGATGTGGACGGGGAAGTCCTGGTACATGGAGGCGAAGGAGGATCCGTGTTTCAGCTCCTCGGAGGTCAGCCGGCGGTTCACCATGTGGTAATGAAGAGCGTTTAGCAGCTCAATGTTCACATTGCTCACCAGAGCGTCCAGGATCTCCTGCAACACAACAACAAGAACAACACACAGAGTGTCAGCACGATGAAAACAACCACACACTGTTAGCAGAGACACAGGTTATACTATCATCATTTCAGTTTCATCAGTTTTTATTAAACAAACAGAAGGAAATAGTGCATTTGTTGGGGACTATTAATCTATATTTGGTGAGTATTTGGGGCAACAGGACGGTGTATGTGGGATAGTACTGACTGTCGGAAGGGAGGCCCAGGCCACGTTGCTCGGGGCGAAGAAGGTGAAGCTTCCCGGACCTTCGACCTCCTCCTTCAGTTTGGCTCGTTCAGAGTACATCTGAGTGGTAGAGGCTCCGACCACGCCCAGAGTGTTGTAGATGTTCACCAGAGGCAGCGCTGCAATCAGACTCACAATCAACAAACTCTCAACAAATAAACCAGAGTGATCCTGCAACAACAAACTGTCAGGGCAGAACACCCACAATGCAACTGTGGCACGTATTCAGGGGTGAAGGTTCGGTCACAGCAGCACAGAGCTGCACAGAGCGGGTGCAGAGCTCCGCTGCTGCTATTGCTGTTGTTGCTCTTGTTATTAGTGTTGCTATTATAATGTTGCTCTTAGTGTTGTTTCTGTTGGTGTTAACATCAATGCCATTACCATATCTATTGCTTTACATCCCTATGTGGAACTGTATTGAGCTGCTGTATGTTCTCTTTCCTCCTTCTCCCCCCCCCCCCTTCAACCCAACCGGTCGAGGCAGATGACCGCCCACCTTGAGCTGGTTCTGGTTCTGCTCGAGGTTTCTACCTGTTAAAAGGGAGTTTTTCCTTGCCACTGTCGCATAGTGCTGCTCATGGTGGGAACTGTTGGGTCTCTGTAAATATAAAGAGTCGGTCTAGACCTGCTCTATTCGAAAAAGTGCCCTGAGATAACTTTGTTATGATATGGCGCTATATAAATAAAACTGAATTGAATTGAATTGAACTTAGTGAGGTTTTGGTTTTATCTCATTTGTCAAAATGTCTTCTTCTATCTGTTTTTACTTTACTAAATAAATACACTTTCTTTATAATCTAACAGTTCAATCATTCGTTACCGACACATTTTGTAATTAACTTCGTGTCTTAGCTGCATTCACAGCCTCAGTGTTCTGGGTTATGGATGGTGTGTGCATATTGTGTTGAGTGTTGAGGGGTCAGAGGTCAAAGGTCATACCAGCAGGACAGCCCTTCTCTCCAGGAATCCTCTCATACCCAGGACAGCACTCGTACGTGATCACCCTGCAGCAGGAAACAACACACGAGAGGACACATGAGGATCCACTTCTCCTTCAGATCCTCTACCAAACTGTCAGCACAAACTCTTCCAAACAAACCCTACACTTCCTGTCCCACTTCCTGTCCCGCTTCCTCTGTCTGCTTCATGTCTTCCTGCTCAGAGCAGACCGACTCTCATCCAGGACTCAGTTTGTGTTTTACTGTTTTTTCACCCTCGGGAGGAAAAACTACACGTTTCTCTATAAAACTCAGTTTCCACCTCAGAACCTCGTAACCTTTCTGTAATATTTCTGCTTCAGGCAGACACATAAATTCCTGTCTGTGTATAATGATGCTAATAAAGTTATGTGCACAATAACGCTGCTGCTGCTGAACAGACTGTGAGAATCTGCAGGTGAAGTCCAACTGTTTCCATGAGATCATAAACAAAGAGCTTCCCATAATAACCCAGTTTACATGACAGTGAGTGTTATTTAATTACCCAGAGGAAAATAATGTTTAGAGTCAAAATGTGCCGACGGCTCTGAAGGAGGTCTGGATCATTCTGAGGACTCTGGATCCCTGTTTTTGACTGAGAAATTCTAATAACTCACTTCAGGCAGAGTCTCTGGACCTGTTCCCTGTAGCTCCAACCAGCGATCCATCCATGAGCAACTATTGGATGGATCGCCAATTATTTGGTGCAGACATTAATGTCTTTGTGAACTTTGGCAATCCTCTGACTTTTCCTCTAACACCAACATTAGGTTAGACTTTCAAATTGTCCAGAACTTTGGTTTATTTATTGAACAGTTGGGTTTAGAGCCGCTGGCGTGGCTGTGGACTCTTATTCAACGAGCTGCAGAATCACACAAACGGTTTCCTCCAGCAGCCAATAATATCTCTTGTTCAGAAGTTGGTTTATCTGTTTGATCTGCTGCCGTTAATAAGAAGCTTTTTACATATTTGTCAGTAAAGTTCTCTGATGATTTATAATCATCTAAATTCATCTACAGTCCACTGAGAGTTTGACAGGAAGCAGCAACACACTGAGACATGAAAACATCCAGCAGCATGACCACATTTAAAACAAGCTAAGCTAATGTAACTTTATCAGGTGCTGTGGATGGAACGCTAACGTTACTTTCAGTCATCTTTGATGTTGCTGTCAGAAGGAAGAAACATCAACACGTTATCCCACATTAGCTTCTCCTCTCGAGATAAACTCAGACAGTGAACAGAGTTCCAGTGAATCAGCTTCTAAATGATCAGCTGCTCTGCAGTGGAGACCACAGCTAGCTGCTAATGCTAATGCTAGATGAGCAGGAAGGACAGAGAGAGAGAGAGAGAGAGAGAGAGAGAGCGGTTCAGAGTTTATACTGAGGAGAGTCCATCTGTTGTATCACTGCAGAGTCACATGGACACCTGTAACCATGGTAACTGTACACAACAAAGATGGTGGCAGCTGTACACAAATGCTTAGAAGACATAAAAATTAAAAATGTTTTTAGTTTATGTTGACTAAAACTAACAGAAATCAAGGGACTCAAGCTAATATACATTTTAGTGAAAAGACTAAACTAATAAAAACCAGGTGGTGTAATGAGCACCGGTGGAAGGAGTCTTTATTTCAGACCAGGTTCAGACTTGGTGTGAAAATACTTTCAGAACCTTTTTCATGTTCCAGAATGTAGAATTATGTGTTTGAGGAGGATTCGTCTCCAGCTCACAGCACATGTGGGGCTGTAATGAAGCGTGGCAGCCGAGCAGAAGCCTTCATGACTTCCTGTAGAGATTTCCATAATAAATGTGGTGCAGCCGTCTGGGCTCATAAAGCTCATTCCTCCGAGAGAAGAAGAATCTGCAGCCAGACCAGACGGGGGACTGACACCCAGCGCCAGGAAAAACACTAAACCACCAGGAGCCACCACCAGGCGCCCCACTTCCTGTTCACTACAAAATAAAATGTCACAGAGAAAGGAGAGTTTAACAAGACTGGCAACAAGTTCCTCCTTTAATTCATATAAATACAAATCATGACTTCTTATAAAAGAATTCAGAGTAATACGATGATTTTAGGTTTTCTCAGAGAAAGCTGACCTTTCAACAAACAGCAGAAACTGTGACATGAAGGAGAACCGGTGGATCACATTGATGGTCAGCAGGTTGGGTTTTAACATTAAATCTGGTAGAAACTCTGCTGCTGAGAAATGTTGAAATCACTGCACCCTCTGTAACCAGCAGGGCGAGGTACCAGACCACCACACCACCACCAGACCACTGGACAACCAGCAGACGACCCAGGGAAACCCCAAAGTAAAGCAAGAAGAGTCCAGATGTGAGATTTTAGGGCAAATTTAACCCAAATTTAACTGACTTTTCACCAGAAACTCCTGAACAGAAACCCTTCTGCACTGCTGCTGTGTGAACATGAGTTGATTGGTTGATGGAGATAAACAGCAGGTGGAGCTGATTCGCCACTCTCTCAGCTCTCTCAAGTCTCTCAGGTCTCTCGGGTGTCTCAGGTCTCTCAGGTCTCTCAGGTCTCTGCAGCTTAGCAGCTCAGCAGCTTATTTAATGAAATAAAAACTTGTCTGGAGACAGAAAAGGAAACCTTGCAGAGCTCCTACAGCCTCAGTTCACAGCGGCTGTAAAATGTAAACAGATGGAGTTCAGCTACTGACTGTGTGTGTGTGTGTGTGTGCGCGCGTTGGCACACACACTGGACTGATTATCAAACCAGATGGAAACTCGACTCCCGTTTGGTCTGCACATAAACAAAGATGGCCGCCATGGACTTCTGACAAAACAAACAGAGCGAGGTCGCAGTAATTCAGCCGGCGTGTCGAGCGGCTCGAGGGAAACCTTCCAGAAACTTCCAGCAGAGAAAAACAGTCCTTCAACTTCAGTCAGGAGTCAAAGGGAGACACTTTCTTCTGGAGTCGTCCTTCACTCTGAATTTGTTTGAGAAAAGTTTCTCTGATTCCACATGAAGCTGCTCCAAAGTAAACCAGCAATCCTGAAGAGCCTCTGAGAAAGTTTAAGGAAGACAGGATGTTGTTTAGAGAAGACAGAAGAAGGTGTGGACGCTCGTAACGTCGGCAACAAACAACAAACTGCAGAGCAAAAAACAGTTTGAATGAAGGAATCCACTCTGACAGCGAAGTTTAACCTCCCACATCAACTGGAATAAAGTCAAACACGTCTCGGTCTATATGTCGCCCACCAACAGTTTTCCAGGAACGCTCTGTTGCTCACTGCAAAGCAAAGCCCCCCCGCTGGACATGATGGAAGCCGAGGACTCGACAGGAGCTGATCAGCACCAAACTCTTAAATAACCAAATAACCTACAACCAGGAGGTCTGGAGGACTGTCAGGTAATCATGGACTCACTGTACACCTGCAAGAAGTACTAATACCACAGTGTAGAAATACTCTGTCACAAGTAAAAGTACAAAAGTATTAGCATCAAAATACTACAAAGTAAAAGTACTCATTATGCAATATGTGTGTGTGTGTGTGTGTATTAATGTGTTCATCACTTTAATGTTGCAGATGGAGCTACTTTTAATGGTTTGGGACCCATCCCCCCCCCCCCCCCGGGATCAATAAAGTTTTTATCTTAATCTGTAATATTACATCACCAGATAACTGCAGCGAAGTAAAGTACAACATTTCAGTAGAAGTATAAAGCAGCAGAATGAAAATACTCAAGTAAAGTAAAAGTACCTCAAAATTGAATTGTGTGTGTGGGGGGGTGAGAGATACGGGGGGGTTCAGTTTTATTTATATAGCGCCATATCATACCAAAGTTATCTCAGGGCACTTTTTCGAACAGAGCAGGTCTAGACCGACTCTTTATATTTACAGAGACCCAACAGTTCCCACCATGAGCAGCACTATGCGACAGTGGCAAGGAAAAACTCCCTTATGGGTTATGAGTCTTCCTTCTGCTGACCTCCGACCTGTTGATCCTCCTCCACAGAAACACACACAGCCCCCCCCCCATGAGTGTAAATGTAATTAACCTGTCAGAGATGAGCGCTGAGTGTTTCCACAGACTGAGGCTGTGTGTGTGTGTGTGTGTGTGTGTGTGTGTGTGGATGATTTGTGTGTTGTGGGGCGTTCAGGTCCTCCAACAGTTTCACTTCCTACAAACGTCCTCAGAAACTCTCGCTTCCTCTTTGCGTCAGCTTCCTGCTGCGAGCTGAAAGAATCTGTTTGTGAGAAATGTTCGACTGAACTCTGCCGGGGTTTTAAATCTGCGTTCAACTTCCTGTCGAGTCCCTGACGAACTGAGAGTCCTTCACAAGCACAGACACACTTTAATAAACTAATCCCCAGCGTGTCTTCACAAATATGTGAGCAAATATACAAACTAATGCTCTGCAGTGCAGACGGCCGGCCTGAAACACATGAAGAAGAGATTTAACTGCTCAAAGGTGCAACTATCGATCACACACATACACCTGTTTCACTCGCTGACGATAAAATGCAAAAAGAAACTAGAACAGATCCATTACTAATCACAGCCACAGATCTTCATACTGTTGATGAGATATTCTCCAATATATTGATGATATATTCAGGACCTGGACAAGAACCAGGACTCTGGGTTCCAGCAGCTCTCCATGAGTCTGAACAGAAAGTCCTTCACTGAGTTCTCAGGAACTAACTGGTTTCTAACTAGTGACTCACTAAACCAGGCTGCACCATTCACACACAGCTGGTAAAGACTATGTGTCAGTCTGCTGCTTGGAGACAAAAGAAGAAGTAACGAAGAAGCACAGCTGACAATAAAACCCAGGAAAGAAGAAAAAAGAGAAGTGACGAAGAGCAGAGGACAGAAGAGGAGAAGTCGTCTCCATGGTGATGGTTGGATCATTCTGACCGTTGGTGACAGTCTCAGTCAAAATGCTGAAGCAGCTGTTTCCATGGAAACTAAAAACAGCTCTGACCCGAATCACTTTACATGATGAGAACCAATCAGAAAGATCCGAGACAGCTGATCAGGTTTCACATGATGATGTCACTGAGCTGAAGTGTTGGACAGACGTCCTGCCAACAACCAGCATCAGTACTGGTCTACTGATTAAACCTGAGTCTAGGCCGACGGCACTTAAAGCTCCACATGCATTTTAAACAAGGTCAAAGGTCCAACAGACGGGGTCTAAATGACTAATAAGTACAGAAAGGTTTGGAACTGGTCCAGTAGATCGGCTGCAACGTAATCCTTGTGGGCAACTGCACCCATCAAAGTGCTTCCACTAAAAGTGCTTGTTTTTAACACTGAGTCTGGTTCAGACTGTTATTCTAAGTGTCTGGCAGCATTATGGAAAGGATCCCTGCAGAGACAGAAACTGAAGTCTCGCTCTGAAATCTTGCGAGAGGTGAGATGTTGTTGCAGGAAGATGACGGTGTCCAGTGGTTCCTAACCTAGGGGATGGGCCCCTCCAAAGGGTCAGCAGATAAATCTGAGGGGTCATGAGATGATTAATGGGAGAGTAAAGAAGAAGAAACAAATCTGTTTTCAGTTTTTGGACTTTGGACAGAATCTTTGCTTTGTTGTGAAATATCAGACAGTTTGACCTCTGAAACATGACGAGGAGACACGACGGCACGCTGATCTGTTGAAGTCACGAGAAACACTGATTTCGTCTTTAATAAAGTGTTTTATTTTATAAACTTAAAAATGTAGTAAAAAGTACAACATTTCCCTCTAAACTGTAGTGGAGTAGAAGTAGAAAGTACCATGAAATGGAAATACTTGGAGCACTTGTAAAAGCGCTTGATAAATAAAATGTATTATTATTATTATTATTATTACTAAAGTAAAGTACAAGTACCTCAAAACTGTACTAAAGTACTAAAGAAAAAGTACTTTCCACACTGTCTGTAATAAGCTCCTACAGTAGAAACTCTCTTGGTCTCTAACAGATCCTGGATTATGAACTTTTCCCATCTCTTAAATCTCCCTGATGTCAGTTACCTTCCTCCTCCTCCTCCTCCTCCTCCTCCTCCTCCCCCTCCTCATGTTCACAGGTCTGCAGGGAGACGGCGAGCAGTGATTTACTCACCAAAGTGTTTATAGAAAGACTTTGGGAGGACGTTTCCTGAGCTGCTGAACACACACAAACGCTGCAGCTTCATGTTTTTCATTCTCGCTTCAGAAACTTTCAGACTGAAGAGTTCAGGTGATTATCACGTTTACAAGAGGAACGCCACACACACACACACACACACTGTGCTTTAATCCTGCTCAGCTCATGCAGAGTGAGATCTGCGACACAGCTGGTCCACTGCTGCCAGAGCCTCATTAATAAAGTGTGTGTGTGTGACTGCAGTCTCTTTGTTTCTGAGGTCTAAACACAACGTTAACAAACAGAAAAATACTCCAGTAGTAGTAATACTCAGAGTCCTGCATTCAAAGCTGCTCTGCAGTGGAAGAATCAGTGAAGTAAAAACTGTTTCTGCTCCATGAGATGAGACCAGTTTCATCAGAAACCCTCTGGACGGACTGCAGGACCCAGACAGGGACTCTTAAATCCACTAAACATGAGTCTGATGTTTGCCAGCAAATATGTTTAAACTTCACACTGTTTGTTTCTTCATGTGTCAAACTTCTAAACTAGTACTAGTACCTACTAAACTTCTAAACTTCTTCTTCTTTACTAACAAAAACTTTGAAACCATCTCTTAAGTGCCTGTCTGTCTGTCTGTCTGTCTGTCTGTCCAACACTTTGTTCAGACTGAATCATCTCAACAACTGGTGGATGGATTGAGATGAAATATGGTTCATGTTCCCCTCAGGATGAACTGTAATAACTCTGTTGATCCTCTGACTCTTCATCCAGCTGCAGCCATGCTAGCTGCGCTGTGAGGCTGTGCTAACTGTAAACTCGTAGCCCATTGGGCTCTTGGTCTGCAGGTCAGACAGACGAGAGTTGTAGCCTCTTTGGTAGCTCTCCTCTCTGTCTCTCCTCTCTGTCTCTCCTCTCTGTGTCTCCTCTCTGTCTCTCCTCTCTGTGTCTCCTCTCTTTTCTCCTCTCTGTGTCTCCTCTCTGTGTCTCCTCTCTGTCTCTCCTCTCTGTGTCTCCTCTCTTTTCTCCTCTCTTTGTCTCCTCTCTGTCTCTCCTCTCTGTTTGTCCTCTCTGTGTCTCCTCTCTGTGTCTCCTCTCTGTTTGTCCTCTCTGTGTCTCCTCTCCTCTCATCACTTCAGTCTTATTTATACGGCTGATGTGACTAACAAAGATTCTTTATGTCACGTCTCTTTGAAGGTATTAAACATTTAAATGGAAGTAATGAAGAGGATAATGTGAATTTATTTGGTTATTGTGCTAAAAATGTTGTTCAGGAATGAACGGTCAAATCTCAGATGCCAGAGTTTCTCACCAGCACTTGAACGCACCGACAGAGGAGCCCTTTAAAGCTGCTGTTTCTCACCTAAACTCTCTGTGTCCTCAAGCTCTGACAAACATGTTGAATACTTTTCAGTACTCATGAAACAAAGACAATTTCTCTCAAGTTAAAAGTTTAAAGCACGTATTGTTAGCTAGCAGTCATCTTCTGGTTTACTGCAGCATGTCTTGGCTCAGTACTGCCACCTGCAGGTCAGCGGGACAGTGTGAAACTGTTGGAAGGAATGTGCATGTGCATCAGCTCATAGACGAACAGCTCCATCGTGCTGCTGCTGGTCAAACCTCCACACGCAGTGACCACGAGACGTTCTGCAGCGTCTTTGTACAATAAAGAAATAAAACCTATTGTAAATAGAGCAGTTGTGTGAGCTGTGGATGAAGCCTTCGGAGGTAAACTGACACTGATGGCTCTGGCAGGCTGAAGTCTTTTCTTCTCCAGAGGTTATATAAGAGGTGAGGACACCTCCGGAGAGGGACATTCCTCCGTCCACCAAACACAAACTCACTGCGTCCAGCAGGACCAGACTCAAACAGCACAGGCTGCAGACTCAAGTCAACTCCCACAAAACCTTTGGTTTTCAGAGTATCTGACTTTAAGAAAAGAAACATTTTAGACTCTAAAAATCAGACTCACGTGGGTTTTCCGCAGATCTTGCGATGGTACCACTGTTTGCAGTTGGTGAAATATTTCTTATCGCCGCCTTTAATCTGCTGCATGGCACAAACATTCGGTCTGAAACAGAAAAGAGACGCAGAGAAAAGATTATCCTTTAAAAATCTTCAATAATCCCACAACCTAAACACACAGAGACAGCCTCTACATAAACCTTAACTCAGGCTACTACAAGCTTTAATCCTGACTGTGAGATCAGACTAATTCAACTGTTTTATACCTCAAAGTGATTCAATCATCATTCCACCTTAAACTGAATTATATGACGAGTTTAAAACAGTTTTTCAGTTTTTCCTTTGACACAGAAATGAACTCAAACCTCCTGCAGTTTCAGGACATCAGAGAGAAAAAAGAACTACTCATGATTGATAAGACAGAGGAGTGTTTAATATTTATATCATATTGGGATCAGACTCAGCTCTCCAATGATGTGAAGAGTGAGACTGTTAGAGAAACAACAGGCTCATAATCAATTATTCTCCCTGAAGTCAGAGCAGACACTCAGTTAATAACTGCGCTGTTACTGATCATAACTGTGACGTCATCATAGATAAATCGATCATGAAGTTCAATAAAGTCAGAGACCAGGACCTCCTGCACAACATTCACTTTAAACTCGGCTCGGCTCGGTTCGGTTAAACTCACCCCTGCTGCCGGCCTCGGATCCGGCTGTGCTGCAGGACCGCCTGGTACGGAGACCGGGCCACACAGACGGTCAGAACCAGGGACAGACCCAGAACCAACACGCACACATTCATCTTCAACTAGACTGGAAATCCTCCTGCTGCTCGCTCTTCTTCTTCTTCTTCTTCTTCTTCTTCCTTCTCCGCAACCCGCAGTCCCTCCAGGATCCGGGACGGGACCGATTTATAAACCGGGGGGGAGGAGGAGGAGGAGGAGGAGGAGGGGCAGACATCAGACACCAGAAGACCTGAGGTCCTCCTCCAGTTCAGTCAAATACAGAAAGCATGTTAAAGGTTCAGAAAGTGGCAGCTGGAGATTATTGTTGAGTTTATCCTGAAGAAGCTTTCTGTTTCTATAAACCTGGAAGCAGAATCCATTCATATTACACACAGACAGACAGACAGATAAATAAATAATAAAGTTAAACATCAACATTCGTCTTTAGAAAGAAAAGCATTGGAGGTTTTGGCTGCAGGAAGTCTGATGACATCATGGTCCAACAGGTGAGGCGTTCAGGGACACATGCTGGTTATCTGAAAAAACACTGAGACAGACACGCTGTAGGGACAGACTGCTGGACCACAGCTGGAGGACGAGAAATAAATATTACATAACGATAACATGTTTGTCCATTGTGGTCACTGCACACACATATACCTCTGAGAGGGATGTACCTGTCCAGGTGAGTCTCCTGTCCTCCTGAAGGATCAAACAGTGATGGGACAGACCAGAGTCTCTGTCCAGGATGACAGAGTCTCTGAGTTCAGCGTGTTATTCAGTTCAAACCAGACTCCAGCTGAGATTTGATGGTTTTAACAGATTTGCTGTCAGCCATGTCTCCAGTCTGAATCTTTCTGTCTGAAACCAGATCAGTGATGCAGACTAAGATCTGATTCTGACCCCCAACAACAAAGATCTCCTTCAGCGCTGATCTGTGATCTGCAGATCAGGAGAACTTAAACATCTTACGCTTAATACTGAAATCGGTTTGGTTGAAAAGTTTTGATACGTTTCAGTTACAAACGACAGTTTGAACACGATCAATATGTTAAAACTGAAGATAGATTTTATTTAAACAGCACGTCAGTTTCCCTCCAGAGGAACACAAATGGACACAAACTATCTATCTATATATATATATATATATATATATTATTCTGAGTACTTTTACTTTTGAATGCAGGACTGTTACTTGTAACAGAGTATTTCTACTGCTTCAGTAAGAGATCCGAGTCCTTCCTCCCCGCTGATTAAAGCCAGCTGGAACACAGCGCTGCGTTCAAGAGCTGAAGAACTCAAGACGCTGTAGGTGAAACCATAAACAAACACCAACATGGAAAGTTCCTGAAGCTCTGCCAGCTGCAGGACGCTTCACAGCTTGTTTAAATCTGAGGTCTGTGGAGTCACTTCCACTTTAAATCAAAGGTGTGTGCTTCTGTCAGCACTGACAGGTAACTTCAGTGTCCTTCAGCTCCATCTCTAAGGAACATTTAATAGATGTGAGACCTGCTGCTCTCTAAAATCTGATGTGTTGAAGATGCAACATGTTCCTGACAGCAGTTTTATTTCTCTCCTGCTGAAGGAAACTAAACATCCGGCACACTGAACATCAGCTCACTTGATTAACAACGTTTCAGTCGCATGAAGTTTATACAAACAAACAGCTGAAGGTCTGAGGACCTAAATGTCTTTAATAAAGTGAGCACAGGTGATGGACAGAGATTTCTAGAGATGAGAGTCAGTTTGAGTTTTAGTCTGACTTGAATTATTATGAATACAAGGAAGCATCTGTCCATGCCCTGGTCCTCTTTGCTGTCAGTGATATTTTATTTTGCTCACATGTAAAAACGAGAGAGAAGAAATGTACCTGGTTTCTCTGATCCCCCACTCTGATTGCAGAAACCTGGTTTCTCATTTACATGGTGTTAAAGGAAACCAGAAGAAGTAACCTGGTGACCGAAGTCAACATACGGCAGTGCACTCAGGTTCTGTCAGCTCTTTGTGTGATAAATCCAGCTGGGTCTCTTTATTCTGTCTTTAAACAGTTGAGTTTCAGTGGAAGACTACGTGGGTGTCGTCAGCGTAAAACTGAATATAGATGGAAAATATTCAGCCCCGCCCCCCTGCAGAGAGAATATGTGGGCTGAATGAGTGAGGTCAAAGAGCTGAAGAAACAAGTGAAGAATTAAAGAGACGACTCTCAGTGAGATGAACTCATCTCTCTGAGGACAAGACACGAAGAGTGTGAAGGTGTTTCTCAGCTGCAGAGAGAGAAGGAGGTGGATCAGATTCAGGTCTGAAAGACGGCACAGTTCACTACAGAAAACCTATGGAACCCCAACCTGATCAATATTCAATTTATAAAAAAGACTTTATCAAATCAATAATCATGTGAATAAATTGTGTAAAATAAGAAAATTAACCAACAAGGCTGCCAAACCGTATTAGCATTGTTAGCTAGCTCCTGTTAGCTTGAACGACCACAGATACCCTCTTTCCACCAGATCAGCTCTGGTTCTTGAACCAGTTCCGTACAAGACTCTTTGAACCTTGGTGCTATCTAGAGAACTGGCCCTCGTTTCCACCGGTTTTGAGAGGAACCATTGTAATCAAGGACGTGTCATCAGCGGAGGGCGTTGCACGATGGAAGTAAACAGTAGGAGCAAGATGGCAGATCTCATTGATTAGCTGCGAGCTTTTGTTCTGTTATTACAGATATTTGTTTTTGGACCAACTATTAATGATAAGAAGACGTAGAAGACTGTTACCCTAGTAGACCAGAGACCTGTGAATCTGTGAATGATTCTGTGAGAAGATGGAAATTATGTGACGGATGTTTGAGTGTCTGATGGTTTCTACCATCCTGAACTCTGACCTGAGGACCTCCACACTCACTGAAGTAGTTACTGTGATGGTTCCTGGTGTCCATAGCGGCTGTGAAGTGACCCTTTCTTTACACGACTGCACAGTCCTCGATCTGTGGAAACCTAAAGTTAGCTGGGCTGAATATGAAGCTCCAGTCTTTTTAGTATGAAGTTCTCTCTTTGTGTTGCTGTGAAGGGAAACAGAGAGGGTTTGGCTGATTTGTGTAACTCAGACTGATAAAGCCTGTCAACATATCAGAAGACCCACTGAACGCCGTGCATGATGAAGTTAAGATTTACCTCTAAAGCCTTGCAGGTCAGCAGATCCTGCGACACAGAAGAGTATGAAACATTTATAAATGAGAGCTCTGCAGAGATTTACCAAACAGTGAAGAAGAAGCAGGGAAGCAGAGGTAGAACATGCCATGGATAAAAGGTCTCTCTTGTAGTTTCTGGGATCTGGTTTTTGTTTGTCCTTTTGGTTCCAAGATCACAGATTCAAACAAAAACCAAGTCCCACAGATTGTTGGATAAAGACGTAGAATGGCGACAGACAGCCTGCAGCCGGACGTGTCCAGTGACCAGCAGGAAGAGCTGTGGAGGCCATGTTGTCCTGTGTGTCCTGTTCTGTACCCACGACATGTGTTTCCTGTCCGTCCGTCCTGCAGAGGGATCCTCCTTCCTGAGCTTTCTAACATTTTGTTTCGGGGAGTTTTTCCTAATCTAAATTGAGGGTCAAAGGACAGAGGGGGTCTGTACAGACTGTGAAGCCCCCTGAGGCAGATTATGATTTGTGATATTGGGCTGTAGAGATGACGTTGACTTCACCATCAGGATAAACCAGTGTCCTACACAGTCCTCACATGTGAAATGTCTGAAAACACGAGTCTTTATGTGAACTGCTCACACTGATTCCCACGTGTGATGACTGAGTGTGTGTTTGTAAGGACGACTTCTTCTTCTGCTCCACGACTCTGCTGGTGTGTCGCCTTTAATGCAGATTATCAGACTGGAGAGACTCAGTCAGACAGCTGGTGAGCTGAGTCACTGAGCTACATTCAACATCAGACTTTAAACACAGATGTCAGTGAACTCATTACCAGTTATATTCTGTTTATATTTTACTGATGTTCCCACGTATGCAGAGAGAGAAACACAGATTATTTTAACCTCTTCATCATCACCACAAGACAGTCTGAAGCTGAAGCTGAATTCTTCTATCAGAGGTCTGGAGGTTGTTTGGACTCTTCTTTCCATCATGTCTTGTGTTTCTGGTGGAGTGGAGGTCTGCAGCTGTGAGGCAGCAGGACAGGAATGTTTGTCTCCAGTAGAAGAAGAAGCAGGTACCACAATGTTTCCATCAGCCTTAATCACACACGCCACACATAATATCAATACACCAAATCTTCCACCGCAGGCTAGAGCAGCCTAGTGTCTGTCTGTCTGCCTGCCTGTCTGCCTGCCTGCCTGTCTGTCTGTCTGTCTGTGAGGTGGAGTGAGGAATCTCTCAGGGTTTTTACTTCAGTTGGACGTCACGCTGCACTTTACAGCCTTTTTCACATTGTGCTGCTGCTGCACCCAAAGCTAACAGAGCAGAGCGACAGCAGTCTGTCCACAGCTTCTGAGACCTGGTCTTTATGGTCGGGGTTTGGTCTGAACACACAACCTGCATCTGTGGCACTAATATACCATCCAGAGGGACAGCAGCAGCCTGAACATCTTCAGGTGTTTCTGCAGGTGAAATCAATTCAGGATCAATAACTCAGGTTTGGGGGCTCCCAGCAGACGATCATCACTCACCTTTAGTTTCTCTCAGCAGTGGGATTCAGGCTGGAGTGCAGCTTGCTTTCAAAGTTCTTTCATTTTGTTGCATTCAAGTCACTCCAGGAATCTCCGACATCAGAGCGTTAACAGTCATCTGTCTGCTGCTAAGCAGAAGCTGCTTGGACAGTTCGAATATGTATTTATCAACCTGACAGGCAACAGTTAGGCAGGGGCTGCAGGATGATAGATCCTCGGTGCTCCCTCGTCTGTGACTGTCTTTATTATGAAATATAAAAGATCTGATTGGTTAATTTCCCACACTGACACTAATGTTTCTGAGGGGCATATGTTAAGATAATAAGCATAGCTTTTTCTCTAGATAAAATAACAAATGTTATCCAATCACAAGAAAGAGTTGCAGTAACGAGTACTAGCCAATCAGAGCACAGTAGGGCTCAAAACGGGTAAGAAAGAAAAGAACACACCCACCAGCTCCATGCCCTGACCTCTGACTTTTGACCTCTCACCACCTGACCCATGACGAGCTCAAGAAATTAAACCTGCTGGAACTCAGTTTCTCTCCAGCTGGTTCACTAAAGGCCAGCAGACTGAGAGGAACCAGGCAGGGACCAGATGGACTGAGGGGGAACCAGGCAGGCCATGAGGAACCAGGTGGGTTGAGAGGAACTATATGGGCAAAGGGGGAACCAGGTGGGCATGTTTTCATTCTGATCCTGTTATGATCCTAACTGGACCTGAACCAATGCAGCCACAGTTTAACTTCAGTGGGAAGACCTGCGACCATCCCACAGAGCAGTGTGTGTGTGTGTGTGTGTGTGTGTGTGTGTGTGTGTGTGTGTGTGTGTGTGTGTGTGTGTAAACTAGCCTCCATTACAGATTGTGGATCTGTGGATAAAGATGCAGGGGGCCGCTGCAGGCTGATGAACACAGGAGAATATAAAACAAAGCAGGCTGTTAATGATCAGTAATTATGGTGGAATTCAGCTCAGATCAGAGAGACAGTAAAACACACAGCAGGTCAACAGGAAGCTGCTGTCTGAGGCGTGTGTGTGTGTGTGTGTGTGTGTGTGCGCGCAGCAGATGTCTGTAACACAGAGCTGCTTTGTGTTCAGGAACAGTTCAGGTTTCCAGCAGATGTTCTCAGAGGTCGAAGGTCACGAGTGGGAAGGAAAGAGCAGCTTTCACCCACTGAAAGAAGAGAACACACACACACACACACACACACACACAGAGACACAGTGGTTTCGGTGTGCAGAGCTCCCCCTGCTGGTGACACACTGTAAGTAAACCTTGTGTTTTATGTTTTATTTCACTTCTGCTGTCAAACAGACTTCAGCCTGAACAAACCAGGCGGGTCAGACAGGAAGTCCTACCTGACCGGCAGGAGTCAGGGTAAAACATCCTGTATAAGGCGTTTGGTGACTCCGGACTCTGGAGCATGGATGTATTATAAGAACGTGATACGGTGCCGCCGCTCAGCTTTGCTTCCAGTGGCCACTCGCGGTATTGCAGCTATAAATTCCCCTGCGGCCCCAACAGCATTTTCCCCACAGACCTCCATTATAAAAGAGACGTCTGTCAAACTGCTGACAGGACGCCTCCAGCTGCAAACGAGCTCCATTATGACTCTTTCTATTATACATTTTTGATCCATGGAGGTTTTATATTTGTCAAACTTTCCTCGAGCCGAGAAAAGCAATTTAAAAATCAGTGACGTCATCACAATGTAAAGTCTATGGGCCGAGCGGGAACCGGTGGGGGGGCCAGTGGGGGGGGGGGACACTGCTGCACATATTCAGTGGGCCGAATAACCCGGAAGTTAACCAGGAAGATAGGAACTTTTTCGGTGTATGCGCCAGGCGAGCAATTCTCATTGAAATGACTAGGCGCCATCTTTGGGTCCAGATCCAGTTCTCATAATACATCCATGCTCTGGACCCATAGGGAGTGCCTGAACCAACTTAGTATAGCTTTGTGTTGTCATGTGAAAACCTTGTATCTCCAAAATATCCACTTTTCAGAAAATCCACTCAGTGTCCAGTTTATTAGGTACACCTCGCTGAAACAAAGCAGTGATGTCAGTAAGTAAAGTTTATTTAGTTTAGCACCTTTCACAAAGTGCTTTATAGAGTAAAACTGTTAGAAATAAAACCATAAAAACAGTAAAAAGAAACAAACCATAAAACATGAGCAACAACAGACCTTAAACACACACAGCAGGAGATGAAGGCTGGCGGGAACAGACCTCCACCACCTTTTGTTTCCAGAGGAACAGTCAGACCTGCTGCTGATGTGTTATACTGTCAGGTGTTTCTATTATTTAGTCTACCCTCACTGATGTCAGTGGGGCGGACACAATAAGAAACAAAATGACCCTACAGGTGAATCAACACAAACTGAACATTATGAAGGATTTATTACAGAGCTATTTCAGCGAGGTGTACCTAATAAACTGGACACTGTGTGTGTCCCCGTTATAGAGCACTTTTATTGTCACTCAGGGTTTTTAGAGAGTTTTGTTAATTAAACCGTCAGTACAAACTCCTGCTGTGCAGCCAGACGATGTTCAAACTCTTTATTTAAAATTCTAGTAACGATCTCAAAGTTTTCAAAGAGAAGAAGAAGAAATGTGAGTAGATTTCCATCTGATGGACGGATGCTGATATAAAACATGGCGTCTGTGGTTTGAATATTTCTCTCTGTGGAACAACATGATGTACAGCACAATATAATGAATAATATTAAGTATGTCCCATTGAAAAGGTGAGGGTGTTTCTGGAAGCTTCCTCTTCCTCTTCTGTGTGTCTCACTAAACAAAAAGCTGGTACCTGATCTGTTGACCATCTGACTCAACACACTCCACCCACTGCTCCACCTGAACAACAGGTATCAGTTAGTGTATCTGAGGCGTTCAGGGGCTGTCTGAAATCCCACCCCTCGGCTCAGAAGTCAGAACAAAATGGAGCTTTTAATCCAAACGGTTTCAGATATTTTCATTCAACAGAGAAGAAGAAAACCAGAATCAGACACGTCGCTGAAAATGTAACAATTGATCATGAGCATCATAATTACAGGAGCACGTGAAGGCAGCATTCTTCAGATGCAGCCTGTTATCAGAGATGGTCTATTGACAAGATGAGTCAGTCTGTTAACATCCACAGTCCAAACAGAAGCTGTTCTCACACGGACACAAAATAATTCACTAAAAGTTTCTGTGTTATTTAAATTAACTTCAGTTCAGTTTTATCTATAAAGTCTCAGGGCTCTTTTCATACAGAGCAGGTCCAGACCGACTCTTTATAGTATGTTTCTTAATGTTAGATAATCAGATGGTCACATCCTTTCTCTTTATGTTCTCAGCAGCACTGACGCAGGTGACTCTCTCTGGCGGCCATGTTGGAGGTCCTAAACTCTCTGAGAACTGATGATTCAATCACTGATCAAACTGATTGATTATCTGTTCGCTGAGTGTTGTAAACACATTGCCCACTAGCTAATGTACATGGTACAGGCTAGCGTGAGCATGTTAACATTACCCCTCCCCCGACAGAGACTGTCCAATCACAGCTCAGCAACAGTAACTATAGTGACTGCAGGTGTGTCAGTGTTGTTCAGACACACCTGCAGTCAAAGAGTTTAAAACCAAAAACACAGAGCTGAAGTGTTACTTTTATATATCACTAAATTAATCTCTGCCTGGTTTATGTTCACAGGCAATGTTAATTTGATGAAGCGACACGTTTTTTGAATAATGTCAGTGAAAGATGGTTTCAGTTAAACGTTGATAATCACATCGTGTCTCAAGTCGCTGCAGACTGTTTCACATGAAACCAGACCAGGATCTTAGCTGACAACAGGTTAGCCTGCGTTAGAAAAAGAGTTCAAGCTAACATCAGTGACCTTATTGGATTTCAGGACGTTCACTTGAGATTAGTTAGTCCTCATCCTGAAAGACTTTTCTCTTCTAAAACATAATATTTGAAAATACGAACAATAATGCAGAAATCTGATAAATGTTAAATGTTCTGTGAGTGTTTTTGACTCCGTGTGGATAAAAGTTGGTGGAACAACGATGGAAATACCTGCAGGACTTATGCTGTATTTTAGAATATATTAGAAGTAAATATATGAAACCAGAGACAGTTGGTTTCCTGAAAGTGAAGGCAGAGTGAGAGCTCCTGGCTATGTGTCCTATCTGTGCAGGAGGAGGCAGAGCTGCTTCACCTGCAGCTGATCTCTACATCCCGGCAGATCCTCCAGCAGCTGTCGGGTGTGAAGAGGATCTCTGGTGTGACCTGGACTCCAGATCTGCTCTTTTTGTTATTTCTTTATTTTTCTGGAACCGTTAGCGGGCGGCGATGCCGGTCCAGATCCCGGACGACTCGGACTTCTCCTCGTTCAAAGACCAGTGTCTGAGCTCCGACGGATGGATCAGCCGCTACAACAAGGGGGGGGTGACGGTGTGGTGCCGGGAGGAGGAGAGCAGGAGCGTCCAGAAGCTCAAGGTGAGGAAGAGCTACACCTGATAGAACAGGTTTCAAGAGATCCTCCAAAACCCTTTAATAAAGTCCAAAAGTCTAAAAGTCTTTGTGTCATCGAGCTCAAACAGCCGCGGAGGGAAAGAATAGAGCTGCAGCCATTAATCGATTAGTTGATCAACTGAAAAGTAATCAAATAACCGTTTTATTCATTTTTAAAGCAAAAATGCCAAAACTTCTCAGTTTATATGACAGTAAACAGAATATTTGGGGTTTTGGACTGTTGGTGGAATAAAAGACATTTGAAAACTTCTCCCTGGACTTTTTATAACAGGCTGTTTTTTAACATTCAAACTGTTATTAGATTAATTCAGATTAATCAATAACAACAATAATGAGAAAGAAGAAACTCAGTAAAGAACCAGAACTGTAAACTGGATATTCTACTGATACTATAATAAATATTAAAATCAAAAGAACTTTTATTTAATAATATATAAACATATAAGAGTTACATCAATAATAAAATGTGATCAGTTCAATATGAACGACTGTAATACACCACACACTGAAGGGAGCTCATCAATACAGCAGACAGATATCAGATCAATTATCAGATCAACACAAAGTCAATAATCAGTCCCACAGACACTGCAGGGCCCAGATATGTTACTGTAATATTACATTCTTCAAAAATCAGAACTTTAGTCTATAAAATAATGTGAACAAACAAATGATTTGCATCACTATTGGTCACGTGTGACACTCCAGTCAGCAGTCAGTCAGAGTCAATATTTAGTTACTGATCTGTAAGAACTCGTTCCACCTGTTTCCATTCACTGACGAGTAAATCCACTCTGTGGAAACCTCAGAGGACGTCTGAGAACAGGAGCTGATCAATCAAGCAATCAATGGACGGAACATTAACAACTATTCTGGGATGTTGGACCCTCTGGACATTAAGATGGACATCAAACGATAAATAGATGAATTGAGAGAATAATCAGATATTAAATCAATAATCAAAATATCATTGCAGCTTCCTTTTCCACCTCTGAAGTTTTTTTATTTATTGACTGATTGTGTGTTGTTCCGGCTGCACTGCCTGTCACCATGGAAACAGTTATCAATAAAAGCTGTGAATATAATGAGAGCTGACATCAGAACAGAGAGGAGGGAAACACGTGGCCCTCTGCTGTCAGCCTGTAGCCCGGTGGCCCAGCGGCCCTCTGCTGTCAGCCTGTAGCCCGGTGGCCCAGCGGCCCTCTGCTGTCAGCCTGTAGCCCGGTGGCCCAGCGGCCCTCTTCTCTCAGCCTGTAGCCCAGCGGCCCTCTGCTGTCAGCCTGTAGCCCGGTGGCCCAGCGGCCCTCGTCTCTCAGCCTGTAGCCCGGTGGCCCTCTGCTGTCAGCCTGTAGCCTGGTGGCCCAGCGTCCCAGCATCCTGGTGGCCTCCTCCGAGGAAAGACAAACCGCCGCTCAGCATCAGCGTGCTGAAAAATTCAGAGCGGAAAAGGAAAACGTAACGGCTGGAAACCCGAGGACGGAGGAGAGGCGTTCAGGCGACAACAGTTCACCTCCAGTTTACTGGTTCTGTTACTGAACTGGAGGATTTCCAGTCTGGAGACTCACTTTGCCTCCTCATAAGTCTCTGAACGCTGTTCTCTGACTGTTCAGCCACCACAGAGCAGATTAGAGAAGAGACGAGCTGATCAATAGTTATTACTCTGCGCTTGAAGCATCGCGCAAACGCAGCCTGACAGGAAAAAATCATTTAATCTACAATTTTATTCCTAAAAAGAGAAAGAATTCGGATAAAATGTCTGATGTGTTTACCAACAAAAATCTCTGAATACAGCTTTAATATGTTGACAAGACACGTCATCATCAGAAGGTGTGCTGACTGTAGAGAGAGGTTTTTGTTTTTCCTATTCACTTCAATACAGTCAGAATTGTGTCACAGCATCTTCTAGTGGACTTTAGAGGAACTGCAGCTGGAGATGCTCCCGGTTAGTTTGCTATATGACGCTAGTTAGCCAGCTAACAGTTAGCGGAGGCTAAGTGATGTGACTCTGAGAGAAAGACGAGACGTTTGCTGTCACACTGACCTCCATTTGGAAACCAAGAAACTCCAGACTCACAACAGACTCACACTGTCCACTTACTTCATACTGTATGTACTTTAACCCTAACTGGGTTTCAGCCTCTCAAAGTCTCTATTAGCTTCAAATATGGATGTGTTGCACTTTTTCTTTTTCAGAAGAACCAGGACTGTTTGAAACTGATTGATGTGAACTGATTGAACTTATTTGATGTGAATAGTTGCAGTCAAGATTTATGATGGATTATATAAACATGTAGGACTTAGAAAAGACTGTTATGAAGATACAATTTCTCATCACAGAACAGTAACCCAACAAACCGCTGACGTCTCGTGAAACTGACAGCAGTCTCATAATCAATAAATAACACAGGAGAGAACTGATGAAGTAAAACAACAGAGATTGACTTAGTTTTTAAGTTTGGTGATGCACCAATCAACAACTAACTTGATAAGTGATCAGAAATCGTCTGGTGTCAGTTTCTCTTTATATCATATTGAACTAACAGGCAGTTTGATGATATCTCTCCACAGTGTATATAAAATATAAATATTCCAGAGAGAAAAAGTATGCGTCATGTGTTCAGCAGAGAAGCTGTCCTTCATTATTCAGGTCACTCAGAGTGTTTGACCTGAGGCCGACCACAGGAAGTCAGTGTGGACAGAGGAGTGTGTATGTTACTGAACAGCTAACACACACACACACACACACACACAAAAGCAGGGCTGATGATGAGGAGGAGGATGATGGCTCCTGTTTGAATAATTCATGAAGTCTTTCTGGAGCACTGAGGCGCTTCTTCTCATGTATGAATAATTAAAGTCTCCTCTGGAGCTGACGACATCTCAGACTGAACCCAGGAGAGGAGAAACAGAAATACGGAACAGGTTTACCTGTGGACCAGGTGCTGATTAAAGATGCTGATGATGTCACAGACCGAGGTTTCAAACTGTAGATCTGTAACGGGTCTGACAGTTTGGAGGATTGATCCTCAGAGTCACATTAGAAGATGGACGTCAATTTCATCTGTGTCCAGTACTGAAACATGTTTAGCCTAGCTTAGCACAAAGACCAGAAGCAGGGGGAAACTGCTAGCCAAGCTCCATCAGACAAAATGTGCTGAAAATTCATTTTCAACCCAAACAGTCACTAAAAACCGAGACAGCCGGGCTTCTATATCCTGCCATAGGGTTGTTCTGCGGGATGGGGGGGGTTCAATTTAAATTTCAGTTTCGTACGTACAATGTAGAAAATCAATAAATATATGTTTTTAATAAAGGAAGTAACAAACCTAAAACCCTAATGATCAGCTAACGATGGATATCTGTCTTCTTCGTGCATCTTTAGCCTAGCTTTATTTTATGCTAACTAACCACCAGAGGCCGTGTAGCATTAGCTCACGTTCAGTGATGGGGAGAGGTTATTGATCTGTTGTTGTTTAGCATGTAGCACGGAGCTCAGTGCTAAGCTAACAGCAGTGTTAGCTTGTGTTGTGGCATTTAACAGATATACTATTACGAGCTGATGAATGTTAGCATCACTAGCTAGCTGCTAGTGATGCTAACAGCTGTGTGTTGCTTATTGAACAGGTGCAGAAACAGAAATGTAAGAAAGCAGTTAGCATCTGTTTATCTGTCTAGCTTGTTAGCAAACGTGATACAACATGTAAATCATGTTCTTCTGTTAGTACACTTACATGCAGTACACAGTGTACACTGTGTACTTTTGACAGTAGTGTCGTCTCAGATCCAACACTGCTGCTGTGCGCTTACAGGAAATGACGATCGCAACTTCTTCTTCTTCTTAATGGCAGAAATATCTGCCAGCTCGTTTGCTCACTTAACTCAATTATATTAAAAATGAATGAAAAATGAACGTGCTTTTACTTTTAGCCGTAACAATCGCAGCCACGGCCGCCATTTTCATACGTTGGTGGTCCTCCCCTTCCGCTACGTAGCCAAAATGGCGACCGTTGAGGTGAGAAGTGTGCAGCTGTCTGACCGTTATGAGTTAAACACCGTCCAGGTACTCATAGTACACTGCATTTTGCCATACTTGTCAGTGTGAACACACACTGGCTTAGTACACTCAAAATACTAAGTTTGAGTACTCAAGTACGCGATGTGGGACACAGCGTTGGAGTTGTTTTTCTCTTTTAAAGAAGCTAAGCTAGCAGTTTCCCCCTGCTTCCAGTCATTGTGCTAAGCTAGACTAAAAATGTCTGTTCCTGTCCTCTTCGTCTGACTGAAGAAGAAGGAAAACAAGTTTTTAAAATTATTTTCTGTGTCGGTTTGTTTTATTCTTTCACCTTATGTTTTAATGTATAATATAAAGTCAATAGAATCGGCGTGACTGAAACTCACTGCTAGCTGCAGGTCACAGCCTCACCGTTATATACTGAAGCATTTCACACAGAAATGAGACGGACTGAGGGAGGAATAGCTGTAGAGACTGCTGGTGAGTGACAGACAGAAAAGACACGAAGCTCAGTACTTTATGAATGATTAACGCAGCAGCAGAGCCGTGCTGATTGAGTTACACGGAGCGTTTTACAGCATTGACCCTCACAATATCTGATGACTGCAGCTCAGTCAAGCCCGACGCTCCTGTAAGATTACAGCAGTGGAAAAAAGTGACGTCCTACAATAAGCAGCCGTCTCACATGACGTCCAAACCTCTGACGGGGACGAGGGAACGTCTGTCTGTTAGCAAGACCTCTAAAACAACAAGCACATATGGTTGCAATCTAGTGGACAAGTCTCGAACATGGAGGAGGATTATAGATGGAGAAAGAAAGATCTATTTTGTGTTCTCTGTTTAAGTTTAAACAAATTTCTTTTGAAGACAACTGAAGCCTAGAACTCTGAAGCCTATTTCTGGGGTGTTGGTTTCTTGTTATGCCAGGGTTGCTTAACAGAATGAAATAAAATACAGCGTAAAAAAGAAAATGCTTTCCAAAAATCTGTGCAAAATGTCCTAATAAAACAGAAATTCAGCAAAAAGGTGGTCAAAGTACAGCAGAAATTGAGCTAAAATATGACAAAATATAATCAAAATACAGCAGAGATTCAGCAAGGGGCATCTCTGTGGAGGAGAAGAAAAGTCTGTGATGTGGATCATAAGACGTCAGGGTGTATTTTTGGGCCACGTAAGCAGTAAATCAATTCTGAAATGAACCGGTAGCAGTGAAGGGAGGCTCAGATAGGAGTGATCATCTTCCTTGACTTTGTTCTTTATTTTAGATCTTTGCTGGCTTAAACAGGAAAAGATGGAGTGAAGTCCAAACAGGAGGTCAGATTCATGCAGCACTTGATCTCATCAATACTATTAATTAGTGATTAGACTGCTGGTGTGTCTTATTGGTGCAAACAGCTGGGTGTCTATAGCATATGAAAATGAATATGATGTTATATAGATAATGTCCCCAAGAGAAAGTGTGTAAACAGGAAACTCCAGAGGAGCTCAGATGGAGCCCTGTGGAACCCCTCAGGTTCAGTGGCAGTACAGGAGGAATCATCTTCAACAGAGACGGAGACATTTGGTGGTTCAGGTCGGGTTTGAACCTGTAGTACGTCAGCTTGATGCTGACCCACATCTCAAGATGATCAAACAAGATGCTGTGGTTTCCAGAGTGCTTCCTTTGCTAAGACTCATGGGATATGTTGTCAGTGTGCTGTTAGAGAGCTTCTGGTTCTCTGCTGACCACTGAAATCCCAGACTGCCTGATACGATCTGAGCAGGGAAAGTGAAGCTTTGCTGTCCTGGTTACCTGCTGAGGAGCCTCTGAGCAAGGCATCATGTGATCAGGTGTCTCCTCTCACAACACACCTGTCAGTCTGGTTCTTAAGGAGCAAAGTTCAGACAACAGGAAAACACCGTCAGTCCACCAATTAACCAATCCCTGCTTTATTATTATTATTATGGTGATTATTTTACCAGTTAGTTCACTTTTCTAAAAGAAAGAATCCAGTTCACAGCTGAAATTAAATCAAACTAAACAACCTTTCTGTCCATTCAGCTGCAGTAAACCTGAATCTGAGTTTTATGCATCAGTGATAAAAACATGTCAAAGCAGATCAGTAATGACCACTAATATTCCTGAGTAGCAGATGTGCAGGGAGGAACAGGGTCAGGTGACCGGCTCAGGACCTCTGGTGGACAGGTGGTGAATGACAGTGTCCACAATTTTACTTGTACATTTTCTTTTATTGGAGTGGGTGTTCACGTTTTGTTGTTTGACTGCTTGCATGTACATTGAAATAAAATGCTAAGGTAAGGGTGAATAAGGGGAGGAGAGAGGTTTTGAGGCTAACTAAACTCTAACAACAGTCTCAGAGTTTAGTTCTTTTTCCCAAAACAGGAAATGGTTGTGAAAGAGCTGAAAAATAAAGAGTTATTAAACCAGGGAAGAAATACAGTTGGCTCTGAAGCAACAGGTTTCACTGCATCTTCCTCAGGCTGCAGGATGAAGGACCTGCAGCTTCAGATGTTAGACAACACATCCTACACGGCCACATTTATAACTCTGAATCCTCTCGATGTTTCTCTGCTGTGTGTTGCACATATTTCTCCTCAGTGACTCTCAGAAACACCATTCGGCTAATTTAACGCTCCATAAAAATCATTTACAGCTCAGAAATTAAATCCTCTTTACCTCCTCACTGACACAGTCTCCTCACATGCTTTCTTTCCTGGTGAAAATTACTGTCTGTACAAAAACCCACCATCCTTTAAACGTTCACAACATGGGTTCAAGATAATATATGATGTCATATTTTCTCCTGAATTAGCTTTGAAGAAACAATCTGCTGCTCAAGCTCTCTCACCAGTAAACACTAAATATAAATACAGATTGACTGAGTATGAGCGCAGATGGTCAGAGTCAGTGTCGTGTTCTGATCCACTCCAACATCATATTAGTGAAGTGGTGTTTAGATGGAACAGAGACGGGACCTGGTTATTACCTGTTTTCTGATCTGCATGCAGGATTAACTCTGACTCCTCAACATCTCACCCGCTCTGATGATTATCAGTTCAAATTATTACTGCTGGTTCAAGCCATGTGATGCAGTCAAAAGCTCCAGAACAAGAGAGTGAGAGGACCTTGAGTTGACATTAATCTGTTATGTCAAAATGAACCTTTAAGCCACCACGGAAAGTGGTGTTTACAGAATGGTGTTTACAAAATGTTTACAGCTGAAAGGTCTGGAACTAGCGAGTAAGGGGTCCTTGAGTGTTGGTTGTTTTGTAAGTGACAGTACAGTGTATTCTGTCTCTGCTTGTGTCTCAGATGAGGATAGTGTGTAAGGACGTGACGGCAGAGACGCTGTACGATGTCCTCCATGACACCAGCTACCGCAGGAAGTGGGACACCAACATGATCGACACATATGACATCGGCCGGCTGACCGCCAACGCCGACATCGGCTATTACTCCTGTCAGTTCATCTCCGAGTCTCAGTGAAGATGATTCAGTTAGCAGTTACTCCTACAGTTATACTGTTTTTTTAGCTGATTTAATGTGTGTGTGTGTGTGTGTGTGTGTGTATTGTTTGAAGGGAAATGTCCGAGCCCGTTGAAGAACAGAGACTTTGTGACGATGAGATCTTGGCTTCCTCTCGGCAACGACTACCTGATCATCAACTACTCTGTCAAACACCCGGTGAGTTTACATCATCTGCACTTCACCTCTGTGTTCTAACTGCAGTCAGAAAGAAATAAAGTTTCCATTTAAACTAAATACTATTTGACAACACCCTGAAAGTCTCTTCTGTCCTGCCGGGATGTAAAGTAGATTTTCATACACTGACAGTGTATGAATACTTCACACAAACAGATCCCTTTGACAGGATGCAGCAGTGTAAGAAGGTTTGGGGACTGCTGATCTGGGAATCCTATTCCAACCTCCTGATATGCAAATGAGGTTGCAAGAAAGAGTCTGCAGGACTGTATTTGGAGTAAGAGAAGAGTAGCCAGACTCCTTTTTAGCTGTATTTAGTGCTCTTATTTGCATTGATTCAAAGTACTGGTCCAGGTTAGACTTTGTAAAGTAAAAAAACCTAAAGTTGGGTCCAGAGACAAAAGAAAAAGGTTGGGAACCTGTGATCTGAATCTGTCTGTGTGCACTGTGAGGTTCATGTTCAGCAGATTCATCCCGGTGATGGAAGATCTCAGTCCAGACTGTTTTTACGCCATGAAACAGCATTTAACCCTTCAGAGTGAACTGTGTCTCCTCAGCAACATCCTCCTAAGAAGGACTACGTCCGAGCCGTGTCCCTGCTGACCGGATACCTGATCCAGTCCAACGGAGCCAACTGCTCCACCCTGTACTACCTGACCCAGGTGGACCCCAAAGGTGAGACAGCTCACAGGAGACACACCGACCAACAGGTCAAAACATATAGTCCTGCAGTGACCTGGTTTGTAGTCAGCCAGTAAACAACCAGTAAACCCAGTATGATTCCTCTTGTGTGTGTGTGTGTGTGTGTGTGTGTGTGTGTTGGAGCAGAAACAGGAAGTGTGTGTTTTGCCTCCAGCCAGTAGAAACACTGTGAGAGGCGACTTTCACCAGTTTGCTGATGTCAGCTTTCCCTATACATAAATGTGTGTCCTGAGGTGGTGATGTGTGTGTGCATTTGCGTGTGTATTTAATATATGACCTGTACTATGTGTACTGTGTATTAGCTGGTACTTCGCTGATTATGATGGCATCATTTGTTGTTAAACTTAACCTTTCCATAAATGTCCTCACAAGGTCTAAAAGTCACATTGGTCCTCACAAAGACACCAGTACAAGTCTTCACACACTCAGTAATGTCCTCTCTTGTCCTCTTTGTCTGCAGGTTCGTTACCAAAGTGGGTGGTGAACAGAGTCTCTCAGTTTGTGGCTCCAAAGGTGAAATGCTTCTTCTGTAAATGTGAGATAAATGTGAGACAGATGTGAATCTCTTCTGACCGTCATCGTCACGTTAAACATTGTCTCTCTCTCTGTCTTCGTCCTCTCAGGCGATGAGGAAGATCTACAAGGCGTCCCTGAAGTATCCAGAGTGGAAGAGGAAGCACAACCCGACCCTGAAGCCGTGGATGTTCCCGGAGCAGAACGCGCTGCCGTGCATCAGTGTGTCGGAGCTGACGGTGCAGCGAGCCGACTCTCTGGAGAACATCGATGAGAGCGGCCTGAGCGAGGAGAAGACGCACCACAGCGACGACGAAGAGACTTAAACCTCCACACAGACTGAAAACACTGAGATTCATTTCTGTCTGATTTAGTGTTTGTTTGTTTGTTGGTCAGACTGAGGAGAGCCAGACCAGACTACAGCAGGATTCTGACCGTTTTTACCTCTTTTATCTGCTTCTTATTTTACATTAACTCTTTAGTGTCTAACAGGTTTTTCCAGCTGCAGTTAAGATCTGGTTCAAGGTGGGTGGAGTTTAACTGCATATACTAATAAGGTTCTTTTTTACTTTTTTTTAGACTGTATTCTTTTTGCAACAATAAGAACATATAGTGGAACAGGGCTGCAAGTAACAGGTATCGTCATTATCAATTGATTAATAGTTTAGTCTATAAAATGATAGAAAGCAGTGAAAAAATATATACATGAGAAGCTAGAACTGAAATGATTCATTGATTATGAAAACAGTTGCTGATTAATTTTCTGCCAAACGATTAATCGACTGAACGACTGATTGTTCAGTCAGACATTATGCATCATGTAGAAACAGTGCTTAACATGGTAAATAAATTATTTAATGAAATAATTAGATCAATATAATAGATTAATAAATAGAAGACAACAAAGAACAGTAGATGACTGGACTGAAATGTCACAGTTAAAGTTTCTCAGCATGTTCATCTGTTGATGAATCCGCGTTCTGCAGTTTCTGCACTGTTTACTGACTACATGAGAGAGAACACCTGTGGGGGTGGAGCTCAGGGGTGTGTGTGTGTGTGTGTGGAGGGTGGGGGGGGGTCTGCTATAGAGTGCTGCAGGGATGTGGTATTTTTATACAGGAAGTTAGCATTGCCCTGGTTCCTTCCACAAAAAGCCAATGGGATTTTGGACTATTGCAGAAAACAACAGTTTATGATACTTACACGTTTTGTTCAGCAAAATAATCTTCACACATGAACACCACTTTTAAGTAAAGGCGGACAAGTGAGTAGATGAGTTTCTGTGTTCGGCGTGATGACGTTTAATGTCCCCGACAGCCTCTGTAGTCTCATTTAGACACTTGTTAGCAACCGCCTTTTTTAAGACGCGTAAAAGCTTCAAAACTCACGAGTGGAGTATTTACTGATGGATTTTATGTCACAGAACAAAACGTGAAAATCTCTTCAGACCTTATTTCAGGCATTGAACCAAAAACCCATTCAAGAAACCCACTGACTTCCAGATGAGGGAACAGGAAGAGCTAACATGCTAACTAATTTCAGGGTTTTAGGACTTACTCCTGCAGAACTCTGTAGTGTGTCTGTGTTTTCGTGAAGTTTGTCTGAGTCTCCAGCTGTGTAATCTGCAGGTCATCACTCAGATCTGAACCTTCTGTAATGTGCTCTGTCGAGTCTGTTTGTTTCAGTTTGTTCATCATGTAGCTTCCTGCAGGTTCTCTTCTGGTTCTACAGAAAGTTTCAGTCAAATCACCTACAGTGGTATCAGAATTATGTAGTCTGGTCCTGGTCCTGCTGTAGCAGTGTAGCTGCTGACCTTCAGGCGTTTGTGGTTCAGTTTTTCTGGATCAGGACTGAGCAGAGAGGAGTAGGGGAGAGCGGGGTCAGATGAGCCAAACCCGTTACCCTGGCAACAATAAACAACTTGTGTCATGTGACCAGAAAGTTAGAGAGAACTCTTGATTTCACAGGCTGTGAGGGAACCAGGACCAGGTTTCTGAACTCTGTAGGTTCATCCTTTTGTTGTTGCTTCCTGAAGCTTGTTGGAAGTTTTGTTTCTTCTTCTTCTTCTTGTCCCACTGAACTACAAAGACGCAAACATCACAACATACGTCTCCAACAGGATGAGCTGTGACTTCTGCTGCTGAGCTCAAATACAGATTTCATTCAAATCACAAAGAAGAGATGTGTTTCTCCCTCGTTCGACAGACTATAAACAGTTAGATCCTCATGTTCAGCAGTCTGCAGCCTTTAATAAAGTTCTGATGATAGTTTTACTCTAAGGTGGTTGTTCTTTATACCTCACGTTGAACAGTGTGAGTAGGAGCTGTGTGATCTGATCCAGCTCTCCCAGACCTGAACCCTCTGATCAGGAAACATCTTCTAAACAAACTGAGAACTACGAGTTTCAAATGATTCTTTGTTGAGACAACGTGTTTGTTCGGTGAAACAGGAAGTGAGAAATGTTTGTAAAGATCCGCCAGGTGCGAGATTTTATTTCAATGATCATCTCTCCTCATGTTTTAACATTAATGTGTGTTTATTCACCATGACTGTTACCACAAAATCATGTCTCATGTGATACCTGCTAGTCTGTGTGGGACTGCAGTGCCCCCCCCAGTGGACAGGTGACTTCATTACAGCCTGAACTTTAATGAGAGAAACCAACATGAACAAACCTCCTCAGTTCTACTTTAAATGAAGATTTTAATGAATGTTATATTTGACCTCAGTTTAACAGATCACCTTCATGTTATTGATCTCCTCTGTAGGCTGAGTCAGTTCTCTAAAACTCATCTGATAAAAGATATTGATTGATGGGTTTTTAACTCTGTGCAGCAGATCAGTGGGTTGGGTCATGTGTCAGGAAGTGATTCCAAACAAAGACAGACAGGTTTTTGGTTGAAGCTCAGAAGAGACAATCATCTCACCCACACTAACAATCTTTGTTTTGTTAAACAGATCCTGCTTTCATCAATAAAGTTGATGTTTTTCTGTCCCTGAAACTCTGTTCTTGTCCTTCTGATAATTGATAACAACTCGTCGAGACATTTTAAAGATGGTTTCAGTCTCTGGTTAGAAACAGAAGCTGCAAACTAAACATATGATGATCTTATAGACCATGATGCATTGCTGTAGATGAAACTAGCCAACAGGATATAAAGGAGTTCAAATGAGCTCAACCTGAAACATCTACAGCAGGAACATTAATCCAGAAACAGCAGATAGAACAGGAAACCAGTTTACTGCTACATACATACTTTTACTTCAGTATGGTACTGAATGCAGGACTTTTATTTGTAGTGGAGTATTTTCACAGTGTGATATTAGTACCTTTACTTCAGTAAAGGATCTGAGTACTTCCTCCACCTCTGCTGACAGACAAATGTCCCTTAAAAATATCTGAATAATCACATAATCTAAACACACAGATGTTAATATAAACTCCCTTAAATAACCATTAACTTGTAAAATTAGAGGACTGTTGACTTAAACGTTAATATAAAGTTACTTAATTATGACTCAAACTGATTCTATGATCATTTCATCTTAATTTGAGTATTTAAAGCAGCTTTAGAGGCTTTTACAGAATAAAAGTCAGCTTTGTTTTGATCCAAAGAACCAAAGCAGGATGGTTCATGAGTTATTAGCTTCATCAGACCACATGGTGGCACTGTTGGTAACATGTCTGAATATGTCAAGCAAAAGGTGAGGGCAGACCTCTGTACCAACAGGGACATCTTTAGTACAGTATGTGAAGTATTTAAGACATTTAGATCCTGACATTTGTTCTTTTTCTCTATGGAGGGAAACCAAAAGTATTTTTCATGGTTTGTGGGAAAACAGTGTGTTGGGTTTAAAGTCAGAGAGCCTGATGGAGGCTTCATTTGATTTCGTGTGTGTTTCCATGTGTAAGGAAGAACTTTGTCTTCACAGAGGGAGCCTTGCAGAGCCGGCACAGCATTATAAATACATGTATAAAGATGAAATGAGCTGTTTGAACAGAGATCAGTGAAGACGTCTGCAGGCTGATCACTGACTCTGAATGTGCTGCAGGAGAGTTCCTGCAGGTGGCTGTGTTTCCTGCGCTGATAAGGAAAACTTTATGTGCGACTGCATCCTTCTTTCAGGGCTGAAAAATGCAGCAGGGCTCCGGATGCTCTCTGCACTGTATTGTCTCAGGCACTTCCTGTTTCCTGTCTGCACAGCTCTGATTGTTGTTTGGGCAGCGAGGAGGAAACTCCAGCTTCTTACTGCTCACAGAGGACAGGACACAGTGTTCACCAGGACTTCCTCACTACTGTACTGAAGAACTCACTGCTGTCCACTACAAGTATCAGGACACCATTGAGTCCTGTACAGTTTAAAGTCCTGATACTGCAGTACACCAATGAGACCTGTACAGGTTAAAGTCCTGATACTGCAGTACACTGGTGAGTCCTGTACAGGTTAAAGTCCTGATACTGCAGAACACCAGTGGGAACACGAGTCCTGTACAGGTTAAAGTCCTGATACTGCAGTACACCAGTGAGTAACAAATGTAGTTTATTCACTTTGTTGGAGGCGAGGCTCAGTGAGTTAGAATCGCGGCTCCGCACCATGGAGAGTCAGTCAGCCGTAGCTAGCCAGCCCCTAGCCGGTGCGAGCCGACCAGAGGCAGCTTCTGCCAGCCGTCTCCCGGCAACTCCCGAGCAGCCGGGAAGCCAGGGAGGCTGGGTGACTGTCCGAAAGAAGCATAGGCCTAAACCAAAGCCCATGGTTCACCACCGACCCGTTCACGGTTCTAACAGGTTCTCTCCACTCAGAGACACATCCACAGAGAAACCAGCTCTGATTATTGGCAGCTCCATTTTGCGAAACGTGAAATTAGCGACACCAGCGACCACAGTCAGATGCATCCCAGGGGCCAGAGCGGGCAACGTTGAATCCTATTTAAAACTGCTGGCTAAGGATAAGCGTAAATATGCTAAGATTGTTATTCACGTCGGCGGTAATGACAGCCGATTGCGCCAATCGGAGGTCACGAAAATTAATGTTGAGTCGGTGTGTACATATGCAAAGACAATGTCGGACTCCGTAGTTTTCTCTGGACCCCTGCCTAATCTTACTAGCGATGACATGTATAGCCGCATGTCATCATTCAACCGCTGGTTGTCGAGGTGGTGTCCAGGTAATGATGTGGGCTTTGTAGATAATTGGCGGACTTTCTGGAGAAGACCTGGTCTGATTAGCAGAGATGGCATTCATCCCACTTTGGATGGAGCCGCTCTCATATCTAGAAATCTGGCTGAATTTATTAGTGGCCCAAAGCCATGACAGCTCAGAGTTCAGACCATAGACTTAATACAGTCTGTGGTCCAGACCAGGAGCAGAGTTGCAGTCCTACACGCTTCTCTGTGCTTCCATTAGAGCAGTTACCCACCCTAAACTCCACAGAGAGGTTGTCTGCCCCCCGACCACTTAAATTATTTAAATCCAAAGTAAACAGAGGAGAGTTACACATAAAAACCTAATAAAAAGTAAAACCACCACTGCAACAGTACAACAAAACAGGAGAATTAAATGTGGACTCTTAAACATCAGATCTCTCTCATCTAAAGCTGTTCTAGTAAACGATCTAATATCAGATCATAATATTGATTTATTTTGTCTCACTGAAACCTGGCTGTGTCACGATGAATATGTTAGCCTAAATGAATCCACTACCCCCAGTCACATTAATACTCACATTCCTCGAGGCACAGGCCGAGGAGGTGGAGTTGCAGCCATCTTCGACTCAAGCCTATTAATCAAACCTAAACCTAAACTAAATTATAACTCGTTCGAAAGCCTTGTTCTTAGCCTTTCACACCCAACCTGGAAAACACTACAGCCAATTCTATTTGTTATAGTGTACCGAGCTCCTGGACCGTATTCTGAATTTTTATCTGAATTCTCAGAGTTCTTATCAGGTTTAGTCCTTAAAACAGATAAAATAATTATTGTAGGTGATTTTAATATTCATGTGGATGTAGAAAATGATAGCCTTAGTGCTGCGTTTATCTCATTATTAGACTCAGTTGGCTTCTGTCAGAGTGTACATTGACCACACCCTCGACCTTGTTCTTGTCTATGGCACAGAAATTGAACATCTAATAGTCTTTCCACAGAATCCTTTTTTATTAGACCATTATTTAATAACTTTTGAATTCCTATTATTGGACTACACGCCATTAGGCAAACATTCCTACACTAGATGTCTATCTGATAGTGCTGTAGCTAAATTTAAGGAAGTGATTCCATCGGCATTTAATTCAGTTCCATGTCTCAATGTAACAGATGACTCCTATGCTAACTTTAGTTCCTCCCAAATTGATCATCTTGTTGATAGTGCTGCAGGCTCACTACGAATAACACTCGACTCTATCGCCCCTCTAAAAAAGAAGATAATAAAACAGAGGAGGTTAGCTCCATGGTATAACCCGCAAACCCGCAAATTAAAACAAACATCGCGAAAACTTGAAAGGAAATGGCGTTCCACCAATCTGGAAGAATCACGTTTAGCCTGGCAAGATAGTCTTAAAATTTATAGGAAGGCCCTCCGTAATGCCAGAGCAGCCTACTACTCATCATTAATAGAGGAAAATAAGAACAACCCCAGGTTTCTGTTCAGCACTGTAGCCAGGCTGACAGAGAGTCACAGCTCTGTTGAGCCATGTATTCCTATAGACCTCAGTAGTAATGACTTTATGAGCTTCTTTAATGATAAAATTCTAACTATTAGAGACAAAATTCAGCACCTCCTGCCCTCAGTTGGTACTGACTTATCTTCAAACACAGGAACCTTAGAAACAACTGTAAAACCTGTACATTTAGACTGCTTTTCTCCCATCAACCTTAGTCAACTAACTTCCATGATTTCCTCATCTAAGCCATCAACGTGTCTCTTAGACCCCATCCCAACTAGGCTGCTTAAAGAAGTTTTACCCTTATTTAGCATTTCTTTACTAGATATGATCAATTTGTCCTTATTAAAAGGCTATGTGCCACAGTCCTTTAAAGTAGCTGTAATTAAACCTCTTCTTAAAAAGCCCACTCTTGATCCAGGGGTTTTGTCAAATTATAGACCTATATCTAACCCTCCTTTTCTCTCTAAGATCCTTGAGAAAGCAGTCGCCAATCAGTTGTGTGACTTTCTACACAACAACAAGCTGTTTCAGGATTTTCAGTCAGGATTTAGAGTGCATCATAGCACAGAGACAGCACTGGTGAAAGTTACAAATGACCTCCTAATTGCATCTGACAAAGGACTTGTCTCTGTACTTGTCTTATTAGATCTTAGTGCCGCATTCGATACCATTGACCATCACATTCTATTACAGAGACTAGAACATTTAATTGGCATTAAAGGCACCGCACTAAGCTGGTTTAAATCCTATTTATCAGATCGATATCAGTTTGTACATGTTAATGATGAATCCTCTATGCACGCCAAAGTTAGTCACGGAGTTCCACAAGGTTCTGTGCTTGGACCAATTCTGTTCACCTTGTATATGCTTCCTTTAGGCAATATTATTAGGATGCACTCCATAAATTTTCATTGTTATGCAGATGATACCCAATTATATTTATCGATCAAGCCAGATGAAACCAATCAATTAGCTAAACTTCAGGCATGCCTTAAGGACATAAAAACCTGGATGACCTGCTATTTTGTGATGTTAAACTCAGACAAAACCGAAGTTATTGTACTTGGCCCCGAACACCTTCGAAACACATTATCTAAAGATATAGTTTCTCTAGATGGCATTGCCCTGGCCTCCAGCGACACCGTAAGGAATCTTGGAGTTATCTTTGATCAGGATATGTCCTTTAACTCCCACATAAAACAAACTTCATGAACTGCCTTTTTTCACTTACGTAACATTGCAAAAATCAGGCACATCCTATCTCAAAAAGATGCAGAAAAACTAGTCCATGCATTTGTTACGTCTAGGCTGGATTTTTGCAACTCTCTATTATCAGGCTGCCCCAATAAATCCCTTAAGACTCTCCAGCTGATTCAGAATGCTGCGGCACGTTTACTGACAAGAACCAGAAAAAGAGAACATATTTCTCCAATATTCTCTACACTGGCTCCCTGTAAAATCCAGAATAGAATTTAAAATCCTTCTCCTCACCTTCAAAGCCCTAAATGGTCAGGCACCATCATATCTTAAAGAGCTCATAGTACCCTATTACCCCACTAGAGCACTGCGCTCCCAGAATGCAGGGTTCCTTGTGGTTCCTAGAGTCTCTAAAAGTAGAATGGGAGCCAGAGCCTTCAGCTATCAAGCTCCTCTCCTGTGGAACCAGATCCCAGTTTGTGTACGGGAGGCTGACAACCTCCTCACATTTAAGAGTAGGCTTAAGACTTTCCTCTTTGATAAAGCTTATAGTAGGGCTGACTCAGGTGACCCCTGAGCCACCCCTTAGTTATGCTGCTATAGGCCTAGACTGCCAGGAGACTTCCCATGATGCACTGAGCTCCTTTCTCCTCCTCTTCCTCTCCATCTGTACGCCCTCATATCCCATCAATGCTTGTTATTAATTCAACTTCTTCCCGTAGTTGTGTGCTTTCTCTCCTCTCTCTCTCTCCCTCCCCTTCTGTTGCTTTCTGCAGGTGTTTCTGCCTCTGGAGCTGTGGAAGTCTGGGTCTGTGGTTGCTGCCGCCTGCTGCCCCCGTGCTCCTGCTCTGCACCCGCTGCTGCTGTTACTGTTGTTGCTCTTATTATTAGTATTACTGTTATAATATTGCTCTTAGTATTATTTCTGTTGGTGTTAACATCAATACCATTACAGATGGCAGATGACCGCCCACCCAGAGCCTGGTGCTGGTTCTGGTTCTGGTTCTGCTCGAGGTTTCTACCTGTTAAAGGGAGTTTTTCCTTCTCACTGTCTCCTGGTGCTGCTCATGGTGGGAACTGTTGGGTCTCTGTAAATATAAAGAGTTGAATTGAGTCCTGTACAGGTTAAAGTCCTGATACTGCTGCCGTCTGTGAAAATCCTGTGATGAGTTTACTGTCAGCGCCGACACTGATTTAATCTTTAAACCAAAGCACAGATTTCTGTAATTCAACACATTATCTACTTTTCTTTTGTTTTCTTATAAAGACAAACGTGTTCCCGGGTTTATGGTCCATATTAGGAAAAACAACTTGACATTAAAGTGACTGACGACTGCAGAACTCAGATTTTTATTTACCAGACAAGATGGCTGAACTTGTGTCAATTATCCAATGAGAACAGAGGGTGGGGTCTCTGTAGGAAACTGCACCTACAATGCAGAAACTTCAAAATAAAACTACATAACACACTTTTACATAAACAGTAGAAATCACCAGAGCATATCAAAGTATTAAAGACCTGCAGTAAGTGAATATTAAAAACTGCCACAGTACAAAATCTCTCTTAGTTATAAACTGTAACAATAAGGATAAAAACTCCAGAAAACTTCTTTCTGTTTCTGAAGAAGTTAAAATGACCTTTATTGATTATCTAAAAATATTATTTTATTTGTGTTTAGTTTGTTTGTTGTTCATTGTTTTATTATTTTGATCTCATTGAAGCACACCTTATTATTTAAACAATATAAACAATAGTGACAGTGATTTCTTTGACAAAATCAAATATGCATTTATTTAATTGATTGTTAACTTAAGAGTTCTTTAAATTATTATTATTTCCAAAGATTCTAGTTATCTTCTTCTTTTTATTTTGTATTATTATTGTTTTAAATCAGTACATTGTATTACTTTTATTTACTGATCTGAATGACGGACTATTATTATATTCAATTTATAGATTATTCTTTCACATAAAGGACATTTGTTTTTTATTATTTATTTTTTTTCAGCAGATTGTATTTAATTTCTGATTATATTGTATTAGTTCCTATTTATGATTGACTGATAACTGGAGCACTCTCATCAATAAAGATTTTATTTTGGGGACAAAGCGGAAGTTGTGTATGCGCATGCTGTCCTGTCTTGACGCTTTTATTTTGAAATGTGTAACCGGAAGCTGCGGAGGTCATGATTCAGTGTACCTTGACGTCACTGAGATCAGAGCGGAGTTTCTCCTCCTGGAGCTCCCAGTCCGCCTCAGAGCTGATCCGGACTCTACTGCTGCACCGCCCCGACAGAGATCTGCAGACACCAGAACAGAGACCAGAGACCGGACCGGACCAGACCAGAGCAGAGACCAGACCGGATCAGAGGTGAGACCCTTTAAATCTTTTGGTCCCAGATTGAAGCAGAGTTGATGTCAGTTCGTCAGTCTGTCCTTGAGTCCTGACAGGGTCCGGGTTCTGGGTTTCTGTCTCTGGATTTGGGTTTTTCAGATTGTGAAAGTGTGGGATTGACGCAGAGAGGAAGTTTTGGCGCAAACTGGAGCACAGACACATCTTTGATGTGAATCAGAGTGATGTCACATCCTGACCTACGCGACAGCAGATTCATTAATAATTAATTATTCATCAATAAATGAAACAGTTGTTACAGACTGACGGGATTTTAAACCCAAATCTTGTTTCATTGATCTTATTTTCAATATAAAACTCAGCTGTTTCTTTATCAGTGAACTGAATCTTTGGACTCTGAAACGTGTAATTGTTCATTTTATTGACTGAATTATGGATCAGTTGATCAAAGCAATAATTCACAGAATTGATAATGAAATAATTGATTAGTTGCATTGATAATCAGACAAGAAATGTTGTTTTTGGGATCAAATTCAAATCTAGATCCTTCATCACTCTGATCACAGTGATACAAACTATTGATATAAAGCCGATCTGATCATTGATTACAACAACTGCCCACTAATAGATATTAGATACATACTGATTTTGGATCAGTTAACCTTCATTGGGTCTTCCCATCAGAGTGTTTCAGGTGATGAAGCTGAGGATCAGTCCACTCTGATGATGATGAAGAGTTACAGTTGTTGTGTTCAGACCTGTCTGTCTGTCTGAGCTTCAGAGCAGTGAGACCAGCAGGAGGGCGTTCACACGCAACACAAACATCCTGTAAAAAGGAAACTCAACTTCCTGTTTCAGCTGAAGCTTCAGAATAAAAAACCTGATTAACAGAACAGAGGGATTCTCCTCCTCCTCCTCCTGCTGAACAGAAGAACGACAGGTTTGACAGTCTCAGGTTGTCCATGTTCCCTGGGATGTGATCAGGATGTGACCCAGTCTTGATCACATTGATTGGGCTTGTGGTGTTCTTCTATACAGACGTGTGTATTGATCATTGGACCTTTTCACCACATTGTTGTTTATTGAAGACTTTTCTTTCGTCCATGCAGGACGTTCTTCCTGCTTCAGTTCACCTGCAGAGTTCTCGCTCTGCCTGTTTTATCCCAGAATGCATTTCACTCCACCCAGTGGCATCGGTGGAGATTTGGAGCCAAAAATGATTGTTATTAAAAACAGTCTTTGAAACTTTGCTCTGAGTTTTTGGAGACGTTCGGACCGACCGCTCGTCTCAGCAGCTACCAGACCAGCCTCCATGGTCACCGTCCTGTGGAGGACAGCGTGATGTCATCAGCTCTGCACATGACGTTTGGCTCAGCTGTTTACCTGAGCAGGTGTGAGTCAGGAAGGGTCTCGGTGTCTTTGTTGTGTTTCATGTGTTGATGGTTCTTCAGTCAAACAGACGTTTTCTCATCGTTTACAGTGTAATGACATCAGCAGCAGTTACATCACACACATTTCCTCTCCATCCTGTGTGTGTGTGTGTGTGAGAGTGTGTGTGTTACTTGTTCTCCTGGACAGTAACAGGAAGTTGGACCAACATGTCTTCCTCTTCAGAAACTCCCTGAGACAAACTGCCTCTGTGATGTAATCACCGCCCGCCGTGTGACATCATTCTTATCCTGTTTATGATTCAGAAGTAAAAGAGAGACCGCAGACCTCTGGTCCCTGCTCTGTTCTCCGGTCTCTGTTCTCTGGTCTCCATTCCCTGTTCTCCGGTCTCTGGTCTCCATTCTCTGGTCTCTGGTCTCCATTCCCTGTTCTCTGTTCTCTGGTCTCTGGTCTCCGTTCTCTGGTCTCTGGTCTCTGTTCTCTGTTCTCCAGTGTCTGGTCTCTGGTCTCCATTCCCTGTTCTCCGGTCTCTGGTCTCTGTTCTCTGTTCTCCAGTGTCTGGTCTCTGGTCTCCGGTCTCCGGTCTCCGGTCTCCGGTCTCTGGTCTCCGTTCTCTGGTCTCTGGTCTCCGGTCTCTGGTCTCCATTCCCTGTTCTCCGGTCTCTGGTATCCATTCCCTGTTCCCTGTTCCCTGTTCCCTGTTCTCTGGTCTCTGGTCTCTGGTCTCTGGTCTCTGTTCTCTGGTCTCTGGTCTCTGGTCTCCGGTCTCTGGTCTCCGTTCTCTGTTCTCTGTTCTCCAGTCACCGGTCTCTGGTCCCCTCCAGGGGAGAGTTTGCAGGTAACATAACAGCCAAAGTGTGTCATGCTCAGTGAATCACTGAGTCTTTAGTCAGGAGCAGGTCTGTCAGGGATCCCAGTCACTAATCCAGGTGATGCTCAGTCAGGGTCCAGAGGACGGGTTGATCCTGGACCTATTAGTGGGGTTCAGTGGACGGAGCTGTGTGCAGTAATTAAGGCTAAGCCATCTGTTGCTGCTCAGTAACCTGGAACATCAGAGCGGCTGCATCAGTTTGATTTTACACGTGTTCAGTACCAACGAACCTGCAGCAGCTGAGCTCTGATTGGTTGATGTGTGTGTTGTGATCTGAGCAGCAGTTTTAGAGTCATCTGTGTGTGTAGGACATCCTAAGCTTGCTGTTCGTTGTCAGCGTGTGACTAAAGATCAGCAGCTGACTATAACGTTGTGGAAACCTGAAGATCCTACAGCACATGAACGCACCGCAGAAACAACATGTCTCAGTACAGATTTCATGTTTTCTCTACTGTACATCCCACCTCTCTGTTCCCAGTGTTCCAGTGTGTGTGTGGTTCCACTCAGCACAGTGGAACAATCGGCTCTCTGTTCATCACAATAGAGACTCACTGTTATTATACTGCCTCGCTCGCCCACCCTCTCTCTCCCTCCTCCCTCTCTTTTATTTGTCCTTCCTTTACTTTCTCTCCTTCTTTCACCCCCCCCGGTGGAGGTGAAGAATGAAGGTCTCTCTCTCTCTGTCTCTCTTCTTCTCTCCTTCCTCTCTCTCTCTCTCTCTCTGTCTCCTTCCTGTCTCTCTCTCCCTCTCTCCTTCCTCTCTCTCTCTCTCTCTCTTCTTCTCTCCTTCCTCTCTCTCTCTCTCTCTGTCTCCTTCCTCTCTCTCCCTCTCTCCTTCCTCTCTCTCTCTCCCTCTCTCCTTCCTCTCTCCCTCTCCCGCTACAAATTTCTACAATTACAATATAAAGAGATCTATACATTTTCATTGGCTGTATGTATATATACATTTTGAACAGTGTACCAAACTTCAACAGCACAAGAAAAAAAAAGTTTGATGAATAAACAAACATGAAAACAGAGGCAACCCCCCCCCCCCCAACCCTCCCCTTAATGTGAAGAGAAGGAGTCACGAGCACATTTCTGATCATTGATTGTTGTGCAGGATATACAGCCAATTCTACACACATGTAAAACACATAGAAAAGGCCTGGTGCAGCTCAGCTGCTCAGTCTGATTCCCTCATGCTGTGGCAGGCAGAGACAAACTGTCTCTCTTTCATTTCCCCCAAAACTATTTGTAGTTTCTTGTTTTCTGACTGATTAAAATGTGGATGCTTGTTACCAAATTCTGGGAAGAACTTTCCCCGGTGCTGCTCTGTCTCTACAGCTCCTCTTTTGGCAGCCATGTTTTTTGATATGTTCCTGTTTCTCTGGCCAGGCTGTGAGCGCTCAGTCTGTTTCTGAGTTTAACATCAGTCACTGTGCTCAGGTAGGTGGCCACAGTGGACTGTCTTTTTAGGGCCAGATAACACTGCATTTTACTTTGTGTGTGTGATTTTGTGTTCCAATAAGTGAGCTAGTTTTGTTTCTGTTGTGTTATAATTTGGTTGACTCTGATAGTTCTGGTCTCAGACTGGTCTTGAGGCAGAACACTGCTTTGTGGTGGTAGGAGTGGGGGTCACTTTGTTTTAGATGAAGCCAATATTTAATTGATCATTTTTGGATTTTCAATAATAATAGAAATTGGCCTCATTCAGCTCTGCAGGCGTTGTTAGTTGTTGTTCTGTGCACATGCAGGATGCTTTTACAAAATTCAGTGTGTGCATTTTCAGTTGGATGCTTCTCCCACTGGTCAAAGTTTAGGTTTGTCTGTGGGGTCTGTGATTGATTGCAATAATTTTAGCCACATTGAAATTGGAATCTGAATGTGAATTCGTCTTTTGATTGCACAAAATGCCCTGCATGGTTTCTCTCTCAGTTCATTGACTGCTGGAGTGAAACTTCCACTGGAACTTAAGTTCAGGCCTAAATAATTATATTCCAAACAGTTTTCTATTGTATGTGTTCCAATTGTAAAGTGATATTTGTTTTCCTGACATCTGGATCTTTTTTGAAATATCATTGTTTTGGTCTGTTGAAGTCCATCTTTTGTCGTACTGAACAGGATTAAATCATCTGCGTAGAGCAGGACTTTGATCTGTGAGGGTGAGACTTGCGTACTTGCGTTCTCAAACTTAGTATTTTGAGTGCATAAGTGCGTTCACACTGGTAAGTATGGCAAAATGCAGCACCAACACCACTGTGAAGGAGTTTGTAAAATAAACCAATGTGCCAAATTGAATCAAACGCTTTTTTGAAATCAATGAACCATGCAAATATTTTGCTTTTATTTTGATGAACATATTTGTCCACTAGGGTGTGTAGGGTGTAAATATGATCTGATGTGCGTTGATTTGGTATGAATCCAATTTGACTTTTGCTCAGGACATTGTGTTTCATAAGGAAGTGTGTGAGCCGGGAATTTATAAAACTACAGAAACCTTCCCCAGGTTACTGTTCACACAGATACCTGTGTAATTATCAGGGTTAGATTTATCTCCATTTTTAAAAATCGGCGTAATCAGACCACGATTCCAGATGTCTGGGAAGTAACCTGCATTCAAGATCAAATTGAATAATTTAAGTATTGCCAATCTGTGTTTTTTACTTGTGTGTTTAAGCATCTCGTTTAGGATGCCGTCAAGCCCACTTTCTTTTTTTGGCTTTAGGTTGCTTAACTGTTTTTCCAGTTCTTGCTCAGTAATCAGGAGGTCCAGAGGGTTCTGGGAGTCTTTTGATGGACAATTCTAATTTGTTTAACTTAACTGGTTAGATAATTCATAAGTTCTTTTCTTTTTTGTTGGCATTCGATATCAAACCAGTTGGTCTCTTTTTGTTTTGGGGGTTTGTGGCTGAATATCTTCAGTTGGGATTTATGAGCTGTAGTCTTAAAGATTTGGTAAAGTTTTCTACCTGCCTGGTCTATGCCTTCTTTACTGTGAGCATACGTGGTGTCCAGAAAGTTGAGTGTTTGAATTTGTTGACTTCCGACTGCTTTCTGGGACTCGTGTTCACTGTTTGGAGCCCATCTGTATGTTCTTGTGGTGTTAAACAGATTACTGGGCTCAGTTTGTGAAGTGTAAGTTTCTGTTCTTTAATGAACACAGTAATTTGGCTGTGATCAGACAGAGGTGTTAGTGGTTTACCTCTAAATAAACTGATAGAGAAAGGGTCTAAATCTGTTATCAGGTAATCTACTGTACTACTGCCAAGACGTGAGCAGAAGGTGGGTCTTCCCAAGGAGTCACCTCTAAACCTGCCGTTAACGATGTGGTTTTAGGGTTTAGAGTTACCTGCTGGAACTTCTTCTCCTCTCACTGGCTGACAGGAGCGTGTGTCATTCGTATCAGACTGAAGACTGAATCTGAAGCTGAAGTGAAAGTTTTCACATCAGTATTTAACTCCAACACTGACGTCTCTGTGGCGGTAAAGTGGACGTCTGGAGATTCCACTGAGGACTTCCTGTGAGACAGAACTGAGGGAGGAAGACAGAGAATAAGAGAGGGAGAGCTGAGAGGATGGAAAGACTTACACAGCTGATGATGATGAAGATGAGAGAGGAAGGACGGAGGGATGGGTGTGGTTGGTGTTTGGGTGTGTTCTGAATGGAGACAATGTTTCATGTTCAGCTCAACTGAAGCTTCATACTAATGTTTAATATGTTTTTTAAGTAAGAATTCAATTCAAACTCCTGTCAGTTCATCTTCATCCTCACAAACGTCTCACCAACACGTTTAACACTCAGACGTCTGTTTAAATCACAGCCGACGTGTCGACAGAGTGAATATTTAACTCTCTCTGCATTGTTAGTTCCAGTCCTGAACCTGCTAAATGGCTCAACGTGACACACAAATCAAACCGTCTGACTGAAGGTGTGTGTGTGTGTGTGTGTGTGTGTGTGTCCTCTGCAGCAGTTTGAAGGACGGCTGTATCCTGTGTTTTGTTTTGCTGCAGATCTTCAGAGCTGATTACAACAACAGGACAGGGATGGGGGGGGGGGTTTGGTTCAGTGTTGATGAAGTCAGCACACCCCAGTGCTGGAGGAAGTACTCAGATCCTTTACTGCAGTAAAAGTACTAATACCACACTGTACAAATACTCTGTTCCAAGTAAAAGTGTGTGAGTATAATGAGGAAAATGTAGTTACAGTATTAAAAGTATTAAATGTCCCTTTTGACTGTTCTACTATTATATACTCTGTAATACATAACTAGCTAATGTTTAGCATTTAGCTCAGAGCAGCGCTGTGCCTCCCAGAGCTGCTAGCATGGCTGCAGACTGCAGACATAACTTTGTTATGATATGGCGCTATATGAAGAAACTGAAAATAAACAGACTCTTATACTTCATGGGGCTGTGACGTGCAGTATTAGTGCTTCATGTGTGTAACGCTGACTACATGCAGCTGTGGCGTTTATTCAGATTTCTCTGACAGAACCAGATGCGACACACTGGTTTCTGAGCTGATGTTAAAGAAAGCCACAGCAGCCACGCAGGGCTCCAGCCATTGCCTGCCAGACACAGCGCTGGTCACAGACAGGGACAGCCTGCCAGACACAGCGCTGGTCACAGACAGGGACAGCCTGCCAGACACAGCGCTGGTCAGGCAGAGCTCAGTCTGCAGTGTTTAAGAGTGGCAGCGTGATGAAGCGAGTGTTTCTGTCCTCGGCTCGTTGTTTATCTTCCGCGGTCAGATACAGGTCTTCCTGAAGTCTCAATAACTCATCTGTTTGAGGTGAACTGACATCTGCTGAGGAGACAAACCAGAGTTTAGTTTAGCTGCATGAAAACATGAAACCAGCCCTGCAGTTGTTGGAGGCAGGTGGACAGGTGAACGTCCAGGTGATCAATAGATCCTGCTGAGGCTGATCCAGATGGTCTCGGCTGAGAACAGAAGCTGGTTTCATGAGAAGCAGCTGATGTTTGAAGGAGGAAAAAGGTCAACAGGAGGAAGCTGCTGTGACTCACTTCCTCCTCCTTCGTCTTCATGCTGGACGCTGCTGACCTGTGTGTGTGTGTGTGTGTGTGTGTGTGTGTGTGTGTGTGTGTGTGTGTGTGTGTGTCCAGCAGTTATTTTTACATTCAGTGTCAGTTTGGTGTCAGTCTTCTTTCTAATACTGATGTTCAAAACAAAAGTTTGAATTTCAAATAAAAAGTGACATGGCCCTACTGAACACACACACACACACACACACACACACACACATCAGAGGAGGGTAAAACATAACGCATTCCAACTATTTTCAGGAAATCCAGAGATACACAATCACTGCTGCACAAGGTCATACAGCCACACACACACACACACAGTTTTTTCTTTGAAAGCTCTCCACCCTTCAGCTGCAGGCACTCCCTGTATCCTGTGTGTGTGTGTGTGTGTGTGTGTGTCATCCTCCTCCTCACACCTCTGATCAACATGTTACAGTAAAACTAACAGACAACATTCATTTGTTGAAGGTTGTTGGGGCTGTGTGCAGCCTGCAGACACCACTCAGGGCTGAAACGTTCCACCTCCTCTGATGGCTTTTTATTTACTAGAATTGGATCATGGATCACAGATAAGGCTCAGAGCTTTTATTATTAAAGATATTAATCTAATTATAATTATTTATTAAGTCTGTATTAAGGAAACTAAATGTGATAAAAGGGTTAGTTCATGAACTTACTGATGGATTATGAGGCTGTAGTCAGTTTCCTCCATGATTCACTGTTCAGTTGTCCTATCTGACACCTTCACTATTCTCATAAAATGCATTTTATAAGGTTGATAATCCATCATGAATCTTAAATGTAAATATTCACGTCAAACATTTCTCCAGTTCCTGTTATTATTCTGATACATGCAGCTCCTCCAGATGTGAAACTATAAAGAGACTTTGAGGCTCGTCAACAGAAAAAGGACAAATCTGGAGTCGGAAAGGATTGATCATACTGCAGCAGGAAGCTGCGTCACAAAAACTTTATTTAAAGAGATGAAACAAAGTTCAGTGTTTGTCCTCACAATGTGAGTCTCACTGAGTCACAGCTTCATGTTATTATCTATATATTTATTATGATATTACTGATACTCTCTCACTGTGTCCTGTTTGTTCCAAGATTCCTAAAAATAATCCTGACTCGACGCTCGCCCCTTTTCAGAAACACTCGTCACATGACACTTGACAGCTTGAGTGTGTTTGTGTGTGTGTGTGGTCATTGTGTGGTGGTCAGCTCCTCCTTCATTAAGTGGCCGGCGGCCATTCTGAACCGAGCCTCTCTGTCTGCTGATCTCAGTGCTGTCTGTACAGAGGTCAAAGGTCAGCCTGCTGCAGACGCTGAGGAACAATCCTGCGGCTGTGTCCGCCCGCTGACATCATGTTTTGTTCTGCTTCTGTGGTTTTAGTTGGCTGGGAGGGGGGTCGTGACCTCCGGGGGTCAAAGGTCACAGTGATGATCTCAGTGCAATAAAAACAGCCAGCTCCTCTGCTGCAGATACACCTTTAATCTTTCATCATATATGTGCATGTAGTGTGTCTATAGTCAGTTTAACCCATCAGGTTGGGTTTGTCAGGGGTCAGCTGCTGAAGCATCAGTGCTGTTGCTATGGTTACCTGCTTGCTCCTGTATAAGTGTGTTTCCTTGCTGTAAATTTATATTTGTTTCATTTTCATTTCATTCTCTGAATGACCTCCTCAGTGTTCATCATCACAGGACTCTCCTGGATAAAGTATCCAGACCGTACAGATCTCCTGCTTTAGAGTGCGCAGTGGAAACATGTTGGATTCAGTGATTTGGGCAGATCTTCACCTCCATCGTTCCCAGCCTTTGATCCTGACATTTTACAGGCCGTTTAAAGGTTCAGCAGAATCACTTTGATACGACAAATAGCACCTAAATCATTTTCAGGTGCTCAACAAACACATGGCATGTCGACACGCCAGTTCAGGTCCGGTGAAAAGTACTTTTCACTTCAGACATTTTGACTTGTAGCAGAAAACTTGCAGGTAACTAATAACATTAATTATGGCTGCATCCCCGTGTGTGATGGCCCACTGTTTGGGACCCTTACATGGAAGTGAACCATCACTGATGTTATTAGTTCTACCTGTGGTTTCAAAGGTCTAATGAAACAAATGCTGAAGAGAAACTGTTAGAACCAGACGTCTGTGTTTTTGGTTTGACTGGGGTATTTTGTTCTTGTCTCCTCCAGATGGACAGCTGTTGTCTGTCCCTGCTGTAGGTCAGTGATGGCCGTGCTGTTTCCTGATTGTAGAGGAGACCAAGTCAGATCCAGACTCCATGTTGGTCGTCATGGCCTCGCTGGATGGAAGCACGCCGGTTGAGACGCTCCTGGTAGCGATCCATCTGGAGAGGTCAGAGGCTGACACTGCAGAGGGATTCATGCAACTCTGCTAGCACTTATGTCTCATTTCTTTAAAAAACATCTCACGTCAGTTTTATTTATATAGCGCCATATCATAACAAAGTTATCTCAGGGCACTTTTTCATATAGAGCAGGTCTAGACTGACCCAACAGTTCCTACCATGAGCAGCACTAGGCAACAGTGGCAAGGAAAAACTCCCTTTAGGTAGAAACCTCGAGCAGAACCAGGCTCTGGGTGGGCGGTCATCTGCCTCGACCGATAATTATCATGGTCTTACATTAAATACCATTCACCCGTCATTTGGTATTTTTCTGACAGCTTTGTTAAATCTGACCAGTAAATAAAATCTATTGAATGTCAGAAAGCTCAACATGGAAAAAAGTTGGACCATACTGTTTCTTTCTACTCTCACCCATTTTACACATTTCAGGGCCAGTTGGCTCTTTTTTTTATTGTGCCCCTCGAGTTTTGTTGCTTCTGATACAATCCAGTCAGTCAAGCTTTTTGGGCACCAACCAACAGGAATGGCTTATTGTAGACCTGCTTGTTCAAATTTTTCTGATAATTATTCTGGTTTGGAAGGCAGGAAACTTTCAGGGCATCTTCAGGGCAGTTAACACACAAAGTTTCAGTATCCAGTATTTAGTCTACACTAAGGTGCTAACATTGTCATAGCAAAAACAAACTTCCAACCTGCTGAATTGTCTAAGTTTAACTATGTTTTTTCACTGCAGGTACCTGGACAGCTTCCGTCGAGCCGGTCTCCTATTGGCTAGAGACTTCACACACCTGGATCATGACGCATTGGTCAGCCTGGGTATAACCGCCACAGGACACAGAAAGAGAATCCTACGACTAGTTAGTCACATTCAGAGGGCAGAGGGTCAAAGAGCCAATCAGAAAGCTGATCTCACACGTGACCGCTGTCAGTCTGTGACAGACATTTCTTCATCAGAGCGCGGTCGCAGTGCTGCATCGCTCCGGCAGTCAACAGGACCCATTAACTTTGAGGCGTTCAGGAACAGCTCGGCTCCAAACCTTGCCGCCATGCTGACCAACTCTGACAGCAGCAGACCTATGGTGAAGCCGGTTCCCAAACCCAGAACCGTCTTCAATCGCCGCAGGACAGCACCCATCCACTTCTGTCCAACACCAGACCCTGCACCGCCCCCACCCAGGAGGCTTTCCCAGGAGTCCATCTGTTTTACTGTGTTAGAGGGTTTGACATCAGGGGACACCTCCACATCTGATGACAGGTTGACCTCTGACCTCAATGACAAGTCAACCATGCCCAGCCGAAGACCAAGCCAGGCGGAGAGGAGGAGACCGAGTCGTAGCTTGTCTCTGTCAGATGCTGGAGGGTTGTTACCTCCTGTTCCCCCGAGGCTGAACCGCGGGGTCCCCCCCTCCATGTTCCAGGGGTCCCCGCCCTCTTCTTCTTCTTCTTCACCTGTGCGGACAGAGCAGAACCAGACACTTTCTGTGACTTGTAGTCCTGGTATTCTCGACAACAGCAGGCTCTCTGGATCCTCGCCATCCGGTTCACCCAGAGATGGTGGGATGGAGATGGTCTCTAATGAGATCTATTGGGGCACTTTACCTGGTTCTACTACTCCCAGTGAAGGGAGGAGTTACTGCAGCCAGCAGTCAGCTCCTCCGACTCCACCCAGACAAACACCTGACAGGAACCCCGAGAGGAACAGGTAGGTCACTCTGATGGACTTGTATCCAGACCAGGATCCACACAAGCAGGTTTATTTTCTTTGTTTTTTAGATGGCAAACTTTTGTGTCAAAACTAATCGACCAACCAACCGACTGAGGCATTCATTCAAAGGCCAACCGCTTTACTTACCTTCCTGCCTACCTATCAACGTATCCATGCATCTGTCTAGTTATGTACTCTATTCATCCATCCAACCATGAACAGTGAAGATGATCTTAGTGAGTAAGGCGCACAGTATATCTGATCCCGATCACACTGTTGGTTTTTGGCCTTGACAAGCATCTTTCGACACATTGGCAACCACATAATTGTCTTGTCTGCTCTAGTTTCTAATAATGCTCTAATAGTAATGATCAACAGGAGCTACATTCAGGCAATCAAAAATACAGCAGACAAAACAAATCCAACCATCCATATCCGGGTCCAGGTCCAGGTCCAGGTCGTGGTTTCAGGAGATTAATGGTTTCAGTATGTTTCTAATGAAGTTATTGTTGGATCTTCGAACAGCACCTGAAACCCCATCTTCCCACTCCATTCTGGTGGTGAAATTGGGAGGGCTGCACTGGACAATTTTTGTAACTTTCGGAAACAGACAGGAGGACATGTGGGGAGCAGAGAGAGATGGAAATACTGGGTCTGTCCTGGACCAGGAGTGGGCACCCCTGCTTTAAAGGGTCAAAACTGCTTGAACACTCATAGCATTAAGAACAACTTTGCTGTCAGAATGACGCATTCAGCTTGTGATCCTTCATCAGAATCACAAGATGCTCCCAGGCTGGATGGGATATATAATCCAGTGGACCCAGTTTGACCCATACTAAGGACTAAAAGTCAGGATATCTCTACTGCACGGATTCAGACCATTCTGGTACAAAAGGTCCAAGTCCAACCTTTAGTGACACGCTGACTCACTCGACTGTGTCTTTAAATCATTTATTGAAAGCTTATTTGTTGTTTGTCTCTGTGTTTTCAGTGGCAGCACTTTAAGTAACAACTCTTCAGGATCAGCCAGAGGTGAGTACAGACGTGACTCGAAAACATGGAAACATGATGTCTGTGCACCATTTTTACTAAAACTCTGCCCTGAATTTACAAGAACAACCATTTAAATCTGGATCCTGTTTATTTTGTTTTCTGGCCCTGTCCTTTATTGGTTAGCCATTATTTAAGAATTTACAGTACCTCCAGTTTGAACACTGAAAATCAAACTTGTGTTTGTGTGGTTTAACAGGCAGACCGGGGTCACACTGTCTGAGTCTGGGGTTACATCACCATCCATGCTACAGCACTTAATTAACTCAGAGTTTTCTGTTCAACAGCTTCAACAGACGACCCTGAGGAGGATATCAGCCCGTACTGTGAAACGGTTTTCCAAACCAGAAGAAATCCACTCCTCTTTGAGGTGAGACAGCAGCACAAAGGCCAAACTAGTGTGCTTCGATACTTAGCTCCTTTCTCCTCCCCTCCTCCCCCTTTCTTTCTTCCTTCCTGCATCACAAAGATGTTATTAAAAAGACTCTGGCTGATGAACCCTAGATGGAGAGAGATCAGCTGCTAGATGGTCACAATCTACCAGAGTTGGTTTCATTTTTAATCCTGAGGTTATTGGGATTAAATGTGTAATATCTCCAGTCTATTATGATAGAAATGTGCTTATGTAATATTTGATCCTGCAGAGTGAAAAGAGACTGGAGGAGAGAGAAATGAGGAGGGGGGATGAGAAACATGCAGAGGATCATGGGTAAGAGACCAGCAACTTTATTTTTTAGCTTTGTGCGACCAAATATTAAATACTGTATAAAAACATAATAACAGCTTCGACATCACACAAATAGAAAGGATGCAGTCAAACAGACAACATAAGATAAATGTAGTTTAAAAGACACAAACAATACATTTATAAAAGAAATATATTATGTAATTTACATTAACAAAAGAGAAAAAACAGAGTTTACATGACTTCATTCTGATTTTTGAGACAATTTTCCACATCCACAATGTCTGTAGGCTTCCTCAGAGCAAAATAACATTAAGTAGTTTTATCTGCATTCAACACTGAGCTGAGGCTGCAAAATATTAAAGGTAAACTGATCAATGACATATATATATATATATAAAACTGTATCATCTGCATATTGTCTGCTCGCTGGAGTGCCCCAAGGTTCTGCACTCGGCCCACTTTTATTTAGTAGATCTTCTCTTTAGATGGACTTCATAAACTACAGTCTGTTTAATAATCTGCAGTCCCAACTTTTAACTTGTGTTGAATTCAGACAAAACTAAGTTAATATTTGGGTTCAAAGTTCATCTTGACCTTGGAAACAGCAGTTGAGAAAGATATGATTGAAAGCTACAGAACAGCTACTAAATGGACCTTGTGGTTCCTAAAGTCAAGAATGAATTTTGAGTGACAATGAACTAAAACATCTAAACCCCATTATAGAGACAAAAACATTGTAGAGTGTATGAAGCAGAGTCATCTCTTCTAATCTGTATAAATAAAGTTGTATTTGTACCTTCAGGAGTCAGAAGTTCTCCTGGACGAAGCGTTTGTCTCGTCACTCTGGAGACTCTCAGGGCTACAGCACTGTCGGAGAACCTCCACCCCCCATCCGCTGCCTCTCCCTGCCCCCCCACACTTTCCCCCCAGAGACTGACGAGGACCTGACCATCTCCCCCTATGCCAGCTACACCTCCCTGACTGAGAGAGCCCCGCCCATCATCAGTGGCTGGCTGGACAAGCTGTCTCCACAGGGGTGCGTTTGATTTAAAGACCTGGTTGGACCAGGGAGAACCAGGATTCTACTGGTGTTCTTTTAGTTTACAGTCTGAATTGTAGGAGCACTCAAAGAGGTACCAGAGGTCCTTGAGGAGTTTCCAGGTAACCTCAAACAAGTTCCTGAGGTTCTTCAGGAAGTTCCAGAGGTTTGTAGGAGGTCTCATGGACCTTGAGGAGATCCTACCTGAGGAGGTTTGAGAGGTTTTTAAGGAGGTAGTATAATGTTAGCATGTAAAGTACAAGTTGTTTATACAGTGTGGGTAAACAGAGGAGGAATGTGGAGAAAAGAGTCTGAGGAGATCTTGAAGCTTCTCCCATGTTCTCACCTGGCCAATCACAGCTGTCGACTCAGAACTCACCTTCCTGTTTATTTTCACCTGCAGTCTGAACACGTGACGTTGTTCATGTACAGAGTGTCTCTGTGTTCGTCAGGGGTCAGAGGTCAGCGCTGGCTGCTCTACTGCGTCTCCTCCTCTCTGCTCCTCCCTGTATCTCCTCCCTGCTGAGGAGCTGCCTCTGCCTCGTCACCTTCCTCTCCTCCTCCTCCTCCTCTTCTTCATCCTCCTCTTCATCATCCACTTGGTGTGTGTTTGTGTTTTCTTTCTTTCTTTCTTTCCTCCTCCTGCTATTCTTTAGAAGAAAGTTCTTCTGGTTCTTTGGTGAGAGTTTTGTGTTTTACGGGTAAATTAAAGTCAACATGAATCACCTGAGAGCCTCTGGTGTTTTCTGCTCCACATCTATGGATTTCTCAGAGTTTTTAACACAGATATGATGCATCTTTGTGTCTTTGTTATGAAACTGAACATGTGACTCTGTGTCTCTGGATCTGATGTGTGCTTTTATTTTTCAGGAACTATGTTTTCCAGAAGCGCTACGTGAAGTTTGATGGCAAAAACCTGATGTACTTTGGCAGTGAGAAGGTACGACGAACATTCAGAGGTGGCTTATTTTATAACATCTGTGTTGATGGAGACATTTCTGTTGGTTCAGTATCTGATGAGACACGAGAGATGACATCAGCCCACACGTTATCTTACCTAACTTGCATTTTAGTAACTGGACAGTAACTCGGCCGTCCCTTTAACTAACTTATTAAAGACAACACATGTTAATGTCTTCATCCTGTCCCTGTTTAACTCTTCATTTATCTCTTGTTATATCTGAGTTTTCATGTTTTATTGTTTTACAACATTGAATCAAAGTGGATTTAATGAAACTGATCAACAGAAAAAATACGCTTTAACATTAAAGTGAAAACAGATCCAACTTAATGTCCCAAATCCCAGCCAGCAGCAGCCTGACTGGCTGTCAGAGTTTCACGGCATTCAGCCGGTTTCTGATGGTTTCAGCTGAAACTGAAAACAGATCAGTCCCACCTCTGATGAATGAAGGACTTCTCTGGTCTGGATTCTGTGTGTTTTTGGTACTTTGAAGTAGATGTGGATCATTTGTTTCCTCTCACCTTCTCTGGTTCAGGACATCTACCCTAAAGGAGTGATCCCATTGGCCGCCATACAGATGGCCCGCCCAGCCAAAGACAACAAATTTGAAATCGTGACGAGTCAGAGGATCTTTGTGTTTAGGGCTGATAATGAAGGTAAAAAAAGAAAACACACATACACATCCACACACACACACACACTGTATTTACTATGTTGCCCAAATGTGTTTTAGTTAAATTTGGTCAAACGCTCACCAAGGTTTTCAGTTCCTGAAGTGTTGGAGTGTTCGGATGCCCAGGTGTCTCCTGTATGTTTTAAATATCAGTGAAAAGAAAAGGTTTCACAAACAGAACTCTTGAATACTTTAAGCGTCACTCACCTTTTAGATCACACACAGAGACGAAAAGACAAAGTGATGGACAGCAGTCTCTGAGCTGTAAAGCTCAGCAGGTCATGTAACAGACAAAGACTGACCTCTGAACCAGGTCTCTACAGGCCTGCTGGCTCTGCAGATGATGGAGGAGAGTTTGATTTCTACGGGGTGAGACAGGAAGTGACAGAAGAAGAGAGGACAAAGATGCTGATGCTGATGATGATGTCTGGTACTGTCTCTCAGTGCTGAGGCGGCGGTGGGTCAGCACGCTGCAGGAACATGTCAGGGATCAGCAGGTGTTCGGTCGGCGGCGCTTCGGTCCCGGATCCCACTGTCAGAAACACGGAGTCCTCGAGCTGAAAGGAACCAAGTCCAAAGTGTACACCGCCATCAACACGGAGCAGATCTGGCTCTACAAGAGTGAACAGGTGAGACGTTTAATCCCAGTCATTTCCTGTGTTATTGATCCAAAAGTCTGTGGAAGAAATCGAAATAGTTCAAACTGAAATTCTTTAGTTTTCTAGAATAAAGCTCCTTTTTCTGTCATTCATGCAAACTTCTTATTAATCAGGTTGAAATGATCTCACTGCTCTGCTAAATTCATGTGTTTTAAGAAAACTAGACTTTTGCAAAAACTGACTTGCTAAAGCAGTGTGTATTGATCAGCTATTGGGATCAAACTGTCTGTGTGTCTGCAGTGTTTTCGTAATGGAATCGGCATCACACTGATCGAAGCTCGAGGAGCGACCATCAGAGACGGGAAACACAAGAGCTTCGACCTCATCACTCCGTACAAAACCTTCAGGTGTCACTGCAGCTTCACTGTTATAATACAGATGTGCAGAAAACAGAACGTGATCAGGTTCTGAACTCTGAACTCACTGCTGGTCGTCTTTGTTGAGTTGATCTGAAACTGATGGAAAGACGTTCTTCAGTTTCAGTTTAACAATAAAACACAAACCTGTTGAAGTGTGTTCAGCTACCAGCATGATGCTTGGTGGGCTGATCCGTAGTCTTCAGCTTGTCCCCTCTGCCCGGCGGTGCTGGTGCCGTTTGGTCCCAAAAACCAGGTCATGAATCCAAAAATCTGCTTACAGCTGATTCCCTGCAGCTCTGCAGCAGAGAGGCTTCAGTCTGCTTTCTGTTCTGTTCTAATGTAAATTCTGACTTTAAAAAGGGGGGCGGGAGGGTTCTGTCTTTAAAATGCCGTTGCCGTGGCGACCTTCCAAAAAGCCTCACCGCAGACCTCTGCTCCGCCTCCTCAGCTTCACGGCAGAGTCGGACCGGGAGAAGCGGGACTGGATGGAGGCGCTGCAGGAGTCCATCGCAGAGACTCTGTCGGACTACGAGGTGGCCGAGAAGATCTGGTCCAACCGGTCCAACAGGATGTGTGCCGACTGCAAGGCCCTGAACCCCGACTGGGCCTCCATCAACCTGTGTGTGGTCATCTGCAAGAACTGTGCAGGTACCTGGAACCCCACTGAACCGTCTGTCTGTCTGTCTGTCTGTCTGTCCATCTGTCTGTCTGTATTTTTCTTTTTATGGATGAATATGGATGAATTTCCCCTGAGGGGATCAATAAAGTATTCTGATTCTGATTCTGATGAATCTGTCAGCACGGAGCTGACAATCAATCTGAATGTGTTGGTGATCAGGTCTGCCTCTCAGTCGGGTTCCTCTGCAGCAAACTGGGAGAACCAGTTCTTTATGGGGGTCAGAATTGAAGTCAGAATGTCTGTGTGTGTGTTAATGCTGTCAGACACTTACACAACCTTCACTGTGTGTGTGTTTACCTGTGAACACCTGTGGAGACATGAATCACTGCAGGTGAAACTGTGAAACTGTCACTGTGCTGGTTCAACTGCATTTTGGAGAGTCTGTGTGTGTGTGTGTGTTTCATCATCCAGGTGTGTTTGTGTCTCTTCTGTCACCTGAAACTGAACTGATGTTCATGTTCGGGGTCAAACTCACTGAAACTTTCCATACACAAAGACACGCAGCTCATTCATTGGACAGTTTTGGTGATGCCATCCTCCAGGTAATGATGTGGGCTTTGTAGATAATTGGCGGACTTTCTGGAGAAGACCTGGTCTGATTAGGAGAGATGGCATTCATCCCACTTTGGATGGAGCCGCTCTCATATCTAGAAATCTGGCCGAATTTATTAGTGGCCCAAAGCCATGACAGCTCAGAGTTCAGACCATAGACTTAATACAGTCTGTGGTCCAGACCAGGAGGCAGAGCTGCAGTCCTACACGCTTCTCTGCGCTTCCATTAGAGCAGTTACCCACCCTAAACTCCACAGAGAGGGTGTCTGCCCCCAGACCACTTAAATTATTTAAATCCAAAGTAAAGAGAAGAGGAGTTACACATAAAAACCTAATAAAAAGTAAAACCACCACTGCAACAGTACAACAAAACAGGAGAATTAAATGTGGACTCTTAAACATCAGATCTCTCTCATCTAAAGCTGTTCTAGTAAACGATCTAATATCAGATCATAATATTGATTTATTTTGTCTTACTGAAACCTGGCTGTGTCACGATGAATATGTTAGCCTAAATGAATCCACTCCCCCCAGTCACATTAATACTCACATTCCTCGAGGCACAGGCCGAGGAGGTGGAGTTGCAGCCATCTTCAACTCAAGCCTATTAATCAAACCTAAACCTAAACTAAATTATAACTCGTTCGAAAGCCTTGTTCTTAGCCTTTCACACCCAACCTGGAAAACACTACATCCAATTCTATTTGTTATAGTGTACCGAGCTCCTGGATCGTATTCTGAATTTTTATCTGAATTCTCAGAGTTCTTATCAGGTTTAGTCCTTAAAACAGATAAAATAATTATTGTAGGTGATTTTAATATTCATGTGGATGTAGAAAATGATAGCCTTAGTGCTGCGTTTATCTCATTATTAGATTCGATTGGCTTCTGTCAGAGTGTACATGAACCCACTCACTGTTTTAACCACACCCTCGACCTTGTTCTTGTTTATGGCACAGAAATTGAACATCTAATAGTCTTTCCACAGAATCTTTTTTATCAGACCATTATTTAATAACTTTTGAATTCCTATTATTGGACTACACGCCATTAGGCAAACATTCCTACACTAGATGTCTATCTGATAGTGCTGTAGCTAAATTTAAGGAAGTGATTCCATCGGCATTTAATTCAGTTCCATGTCTCAATGTAACAGATGGCTCCTATGCTAACTTTAGTCCCTCCCAAATTGATCATCTTGTTGATAGTGCTGCAGGCTCACTACGAATAACACTCGACTCTATCGCCCCTCTAAAAAACAAGATAATAAAACAGAGGAGGTTAGCTCCATGGTATAACCCGCAAACCCGCAAATTAAAACAAACATCGATACCATTGACCATCACATTCTATTACAGAGACTAGAACATTTAATTGGCATTAAAGGTACTGCACTAAGCTGGTTTAAATCCTATTTATCAGATCGATATCAGTTTGTACACGTTAATGATGAACGCCAAAGTTAGTCACGGAGTTCCACAAGGTTCTGTGCTTGGACCAATTCTATTTACCTTATACATGCTTCCTTTAGGCAATATTATTAGGAATCACTCCATAAATTTTCATTGTTATGCAGATGATACCCAATTATACTTATCGATCAAGCCAGATGAAACCAATCAATTAGCTAAACTTCAAGCATGCCTTAAGGACATAAAAACCTGGATGACCTGCTATTTTCTGATGTTAAACTCAGACAAAACCGAAGTTATTGTACTTGGCCCTGAACACCTTCGAAACACATTATCTAAAGATATAGTTTCTCTAGATGGCATTGCCCTGGCCTCCAGCGAAACCGTAAGGAATCTTGGAGTTATCTTTGATCAGGATATGTCCTTTAACTCCCAAATAAAACAAACTTCATGAACTGCCTTTTTTCATTTACGTAACATTGCAAAAATCAGGCACATCCTATCTCAAAAAGATGCAGAAAAACTAGTCCATGCATTTGTTACGTCTAGGCTGGACTATTGCAACTCTCTATTATCAGGATGCCCCAATACATTCCTTAAGACTCTCCAGCTGATTCAGAATGCTGCGGCACGTTTACTGACAAGAACCAGAAAAAGAGATCATATTTCTCCAATATTAGCTTCTCTACACTGGCTCCCTGTAAAATCCAGAATAGAATTTAAAATCCTTCTCCTCACCTTCAAAGCCCTAAATGGTCAGGCACCATCATATCTTAAAGAGCTCATAGTACCCTATTACCCCACTAGAGCACTGCGCTCCCAGAATGCAGGGTTCCTTGTGGTTCCTAGAGTCTCTAAAAGTAGAATGGGAGCCAGAGCCTTCAGCTATCAAGCTCCTCTCCTGTGGAACCAGATCCCAGTTTGTGTACGGGAGGCGGACAACCTCCTCACATTTAAGAGTAGGCTTAAGACTTTCCTCTTTGATAAAGCTTATAGTAGGGCTGACTCAGGTGACCCCTGAGCCCCCCCTTAGTTATGCTGCTATAGGCCTAGACTGCCAGGAGACTTCCCATGATGCACTGAGCTCCTTTCTCCTCCTCTTCCTCTCCATCTGTACGCCCTCATATCCCATCAATGCTTGTTATTAATTCAACTTCTTCCCGTAGTTGTGTGCTTTCTCTCCTCTCTCTCTCTCTCCCCTTCTGTTGCTTTCTGCAGGTATTTCTGCCTCTGGAGCTGTGGAGTCTGGGTCTGTGGTTGCTGCCGCCTGCTGCCCCCGTGCTCCTGCTCTGCACCCGCTGCTGTTATTGCTGTTGTTGCTCTTATTATTAGTATTGCTATTATAATGTTGCTCTTAGTGTTGTTTCTGTTGGTGTTAACATCAATGCCATTACCACAGCTTTTACTTTACATCCCTATGTGGAACTGTATTGTGCTGCTGTATGTTCTCTTTCCTCCTGCCCCCCCCCCCCCCTTCAACCCAACCGGTTGAGACAGATGACCGCCCAGCTAGAGCCTGGTCTCTGTAAATATAAAGAGTCGGTCTAGACCTGCTCTACTCGAAAAAGTGCCCTGAGATAACTTTGTTATGATATGGCGCTATATAAATAAAACTGAATTGAATTGAAAATTGAATTGGTGACTGACATCACTTTACTGAACCTGATGTGTTTATTGATCTTCACAGGAGCTCATGATGTCATAATATCACAGGATCAGTTACTGTGTTTCACTTGTTTTTAATGAATAATAATGAAGTGTGTGTGTGTGTGTGTGTGTGTGTGTGTGTGTGTGTGTGTGTGAGTGAAGGGCAGCACAGAGGTCTGGGGACGATGGTCTCGAAGGTTCAGAGTCTGAAGCTGGACACCAGCGTGTGGAGCAACGAGATCGTCCAGGTGAGACCAGAACCAGTCTGCCACCTGAATCAGGTGAAACCAGAACTAGTCAGTCACCTGTTCTCACTGCAGCGTGGTCATCCAGGATTCATAGAACTACGGTTACATACGTAACGCCTGTGATTTAATAAGAGATGAGGGAGCCGTCCTGAAGGAGGCTGTTTGAGATCCAGCTCCTGTGTTTGGATCTGTAGTCCTGGACCTCGGAGACCTGCTTCGTTGTGTTTATTTATTGTTTGTTTGTTTGTCAGCTGTTCATCATGCTGGGGAACGACCGGGCCAATGAGTTCTGGGGGGCTTGGCTGCCTGTGTCGGCAGAGTTGGACTGCGACGCCTCACCTGAGCAGAGGAGAGAGTTCATCAGCCAGAAATACAGAGAGGGCCGGTACCGCCTGAACCACCCGGCGTTCAGCAGCCAGGAGGAGCTGCTCAAGGTCTGAACAATAGCTGTGTGGGGGGGTGTGGGGGGGACTGGTTTTAGTCTTTAGTTATTTATTTTGAGATCTTCACCAGAACAAAGTATTTAAATCAAGCCATTTTTAACATGTGAAATGTCTGAAAATCATATGAAGTCTTGACACATGAACAGGTGTTCCTAATGTTAAAGTATATTAATACTGCAAAATAACATTATAATGAAGGAGGACTTTATCTACTGTGTATCCTCCATCCATGGAGCCCAATAATAACAGTTTACAGTTTCATACAGGTGCTACTCTGTACTGATAATAATGACTTCAGTTTTCTGAGAACAAAGAAACATTTTCTGCTGTTAAAATAATACGTGTGAAATCTAGTACAAATATTATCCTGATAATACTCCTCCAGTGGAGACTGTTCCTGCTTTCAAGTCCCTGTTGAGACCACGCTGATAGTTTCTGTGTGTGTTCAGGTGCCTGCAGGTAAACATGTCAGCACTCAGGTTGCGTTCAGGTGCCTGCAGGTAAACAATATGTCGGCACTCAGGTTGGAGTGAAAAAAAAAGGATTTTAAAGAAACACAGTGATGGAGTCTGAGAGCTCCAGCAGCAGAGAAACATGAACACATCAGAGAGACCACAGAGATGTTACTGTCTGTCTCTCTCTGTCTGTCTGTCTGTCTGTCTGCCTGTCTCTCTCTCATGAACAGGTTTTGTGCTCAGCGGTCTCTGAACAGACTCTTCTGAAAACAGTCACTCAGATTTTCTCGGAGGTGGAGTCAGCTCGCCTCACCAGCGACTCCAACAGCTGCCAACGACATCATCACCTGCTGGATCACTGCACCGCGTCAGGTCTGTGACCTACTGTAATCTACTGCCTCAGGTCTGATCTTTACTTCTGGACATTTCTACGAAACAGTAATTTCTTAATTAGATCTATTGATTTCCAATAACTGATCTGAAATCAGTAAAAATGGACAGTTTATTTATCTCCTGTGAAAACACAGAACACGCAGGTTCCTGAACCTCACACAGTCCTGGGCAGTGTGTGTGAGTGTGTGTGTGTGTGTGTGTGTGTGTGTGTGTGTGTGTGTGTGTGTGTGTGTGTGTGTATGTGTGTGTGTGTGTGTTATCAGCTCTGTTTGTGCAGGGAGGCTTTTATCTGGTTACAATTTGCTTCAGTTAGCAGAGAAACTCAGACTGACTTTTATTCTACTGACTAAGTCAGAAGAGGGCCGCAGACATCTGTGTGTGTGTGTGTGTGTGTAGTTTAGTTAATAGGCTGCAGCTGAAATCTTCTTGTCTTCTCCATCAGACCCCAGTGTGTACGATGAGATCATGCAGCCTGTCCTTCACTCTGGGTACCTCTACAAGTCAGGCTCCACCCACAGAGGAACACTGTCCAGAAAAACACGAGAAGGTGTGTGAGTGTGTGTGGGGGGGGTCTTTCTACATGAGACTGCTACAGAACCAGATAACAGAACCAGCAGATGATTAGGAACATTTCCAGGTAACTCTTTAATGTGTCCTGGTCTTGTCGTCAGACTTCCAGAAGTTCTGGTGTTCAGTGGATCAGTCTCTGCTCTTCTACGAGTCGGATCGATCAGCTGATCCCTGCATGCAGATCAGCGTTAAAGACATCATGTGTTTGGGCATCAGTCGACCCGACTCCTCCTCCAACAACAACAACGGCTTCATCGACAGGTACAGACAAGTTTAATATGATGTTTCAAAAAGATTGTTTAACGTTGAATATCAGCTGAAGCTCTGTATCTGTCTCTCTCTCTGTCTGTCTCTCTGTCTCTGTCTCTCTCTGTCTCTGTCTCTCTGTGTCTCTCTCTCTGTCTCTGTCTCTCTCTTTCTGTCTCTGTCTCTGTCTGTCTCTGTCTCTCGTCCTCTCAGGTTTCGTTACACCTTCGAGTTGTATTTGACTTCAGAGAAACTTTATCAGTTTGGTCTGGAGACGGCCGACGCTCTGCACAGCTGGACCAAAGCCATCGGGAAGGTCTGAGGCTCCGACTCTCTGTCTGAAAGTACTGTATAACTGCAAAGTGGTTTCTGTGGCATGTTCAGAGGACGTGCATGTAGGTAGTTCGGCACAGGTGCAGAAGTTGTGAATGTTGTGAATTTCGTACTTTGGTTTTGTCCTCCCAGCAGTCTGATGGATATGTTAATCTTATTCCATCCTGTTTTATTTAAGCGTCCTGTGTGAAGTGAAGTTTTTAGTCTTTACTAACCATCCTGTTCATCTCATCAGGCTGCGACCCCCCTCAGCTGTCACTGCCTGCTGACTCGGGAGTTTGAGCGGGTCGGTCTGCTCCGTTACCGAGCCATGCTGGACCCTCAGCAGTGGAAGGAGGCCTACTTCGTCCTGCAGAAGTCCAACCTCTTCATCTGTCCCCAAAAGGATGGAGCAGCAGAGGACATCATCAACCTGAACCGTCTGCAGGAGCTCAGTCAGTCCTGGTCCTGGTTTACAAATACACCCTGTCTGACTGTCTGATTGATTTAGATAAAACAGTCTGTGTTTGTGTTGAAGGTATCGCCTCCGAGACCGAGAACCACGAGAAGAAAGACATCCTGGTGTTAGTAGAGAAAGGAAGGTGAGATGAAGAGTTCTTCTGCAGTTTGTTTGGTCTTGTTTCTGTCGTCCTTCATCATGTGGTGTCCTCTCTCCGTCAGGACTCTCCACCTGCAGGGCATCGGACGGACAGACTTCTCTCTGTGGTACTCGGACATCCAGCGAGCGGCCGGCGGGAAAGGAAACACTCTGAGGGAGCAGCAGTTGAGCAGGAATGACATCCCCATCATCGTGGACAGCTGCATCGCCTTCATCACTCAGTACGGTGAGGAAGAGGAGGAACACAGTGTGGGAGTGAAGTGTTGGAACTCTCAGTAGAAAGAGATGAGACGTGTCCACAACTTCAACCTCTAATGATAAATATGTTTTATATGAACATCAAGTCAAGGAGAACCATCATGTTCTCTGCAGATCTACGCAGCTTTTAGCAGGCAGCTTTGTCAAGGTACTCTACCTGCTCAGGTAGCTTTCCTATTCCAAAACATCGGGGATTGGCCAATACTGAGTACTGGTCCGATATCAGGGCTGCGGTCCAATAGTCAACAAACTGGCGTCCTCTGTGTTTAAATACGTTTCTGTGACCTTGATGGAAAAGGTCATGAGGTCGAGGAAAGCTGTGAAGGAGGATTCATGAGGACTCCGGAAAAGACAGAACCCTTACGCTAACAGGCTACGTAATCATGTTACTGACGTGGGTCTGCTTGGTCACTTTAAATGTTGCTGCTGCAAGGAATTGTGGGACAGCATTATCTCCTTTCCTTTGGTAAAGGAGGGTCCAGTGTCGTTTTCTGAGTTGTTCTCTTCATTAACCTTTATTAAAGATGTAATAAAATCTATTTCGTCAGTGCAAAGTTTGAAAAACACGTCCCACCAAAAGACGCAGAAAATGTCCAAAAGTGCACATGGAAGCCTTTAGGAAGTCAGGTGACGAACTATAAAGAGCGACAAAGTCCATGTAGTGAGGAGGTCGGGGTGGACAAATCGGTCAAACATTGGACTTTCACCAAGGAGACCGCTGTTCGTGTCCCGTGTGAAACATAACTTATTATTTTAACCCAAACCATAATTTTTTCCTTTCCGTTTCACAGCGTTAACCCACTCTAACCCTTTCTGGTTTTACAGCCGGTCGCAGTTTGGTTAGGTTTAAGAAAAGATCACGGTTTGGGTTAAAATAATAAGTCAACGTTGACCTACAGTATGTACTTTTGGTGCCTAAACAATGTTAACCACGTGTCAGAAGGGAAACTTCTCCCTCTAAAAGTGCTCAGTTTGTGGTTTCACAGTAAAGGCCTGCCACTGCCTGCTCATCAAAATGCATTTATTGTGAAGTATGTGCAGGCAGTGGAAGTAGTAGTATCAGCAGTAGCTTTAAAAATCTGCTGTGACTGATATCAGAAACACCGGTTTTATAATGACATTAAAGAAGAAGGCATGTGTAAGGACTTCTGGCTGAGACCAGATCAGCACTGATAGTGAGTCAGCAGATGTGACTGAGTCTGTAAAACTGTAAAAAAGTCCTTTGGCTCAGCTTCTTCGTTCTGGACCTGATGTCTCATAAATCCATCTGTGTGCAGCTGCATTAAAGCTCTCGCTGTGTACCTGAGTGATGTTCTGAGTGTGCTCTGTAGGTCTGGGCCACGAGGGGATCTACAGGAAGAATGGGGCCAAATCCAGAATCAAACTCCTGATGGAAGATTTTCGTAAAGATGCTCGAAACGTCAAACTGCGGATCGGAGACCACTTCATCGAGGACGTGACGGACGTCCTGAAGAGGTTCTTCAGAGAGGTCGACGACCCCATCTTCATGGCCGACCTCCACCCGCTGTGGCAGGAAGCCGCCAGTGAGTCCACTTTACTTTAGACCAGAGTCCAGGTCCAGAGGTCAGTCCAGAGTTTTCAGGTGTTGCTGATCACTTTCAGATCAGCAGATTCTAAAGACGTTGGATCAGTGATTGGCTCTATAACATCTAAACTAGACTTATCTGAGAGTGGTGCTCCAGTGATTTACTACGACATACAGAACGGAGTAGGACTCACCATAATGAGTGAACTGAGCTTTATGTTTAAAATCAGTGAAACGCCCCTTTAAAGTATCTGAAAGTGTTTGATAGATCCTCCTTAACTCCTGTGTTTTGCTGACATATCACTGACAGATAAATGAGTGATGATTCCTGTTGGACGTCTCATGAACAAACTGTTAGAAAACAGATGAACTCTGGTGTATTTAACCAGGTTTTACAGCCGGGGCCTCCACATAGTCATTTTCTGAAACGTCTTCAGGTTTTTAAACTATTCTCATAAACTACAAAAAGTCCTGAGACCTCCAGCTGATGTTCAGTGTTCAGTTTTCAGATCTTAAAGTCTATCCTGTTATCATCTTCAGAAATCCCTCAGAGGAGTCTGAGGTTGGACCGCTACAAAGAGATCATCCGGAGTCTTCCTCGAGTCAACAGGACCACTCTGGCTGCTCTCATCAGTCACCTGTACAGGTGAGCTCACACTAACAACCACTACTTATTATATATCAGAACAAACTCCCTGCAACAGCCCATCATTTACAGTCTCCACGTTAGCTTAGCAGCAGCAGCTCATCAGCAGTCGTCATGTCCTTCCTCTCCCTCAGGGTCCAGAAGTGTGCAGATCTGAACCAGATGTGCACTAAGAACCTGTCTCTGCTGTTCGCTCCCAGTCTGTTCCAGACTGACGGGAAAGGAGAACACGAGGTGAAGATCATAGAGGATCTGATAGACAACTACCTGCACGTCTTCGACGTGAGTACGACTCTGAGAGGAGCTTGAGTCCTTTTCCTCTGTGTCCTAAAACCTGAACAAACTGAACTTCTGATCCTGTTTCAGATCGACGAGGAGCATCAGACTCAGATCGAGCTGGAAATCAGCCTCATCACCACCTGGAAGGACACTCAGGTACCCTTCTGCAGTGATGTCACCTCATGCAGTTATTCAGACAAATGCCACAAAACACCTTTAAAATCCATGTGGACTGGTCAGATTCTGGTCAGAAAATGTTAGTAATCAGATTGTCTAATCAATGAATAAGTTAGCAATTACTTGTTTTAATTAATTATAAGTTAGTGATAAATTGATGATAAGTTAGTAATACGTTACTAATAAGTCACTAATATGTTGGTAATAAATTATTAAGTTAGTAATAAATTAGTTATAAACTGGTAATAAGTTACCACAGGTAAAGTATTGATAAGTCGTTACCACAGGTAAAGTATTGATACGTTAGCTCTGAGGTGCTTCAGGTGGTATTGACGACGGTTCTCGTGTGCAGCTGTCTCAGGCCGGTGATCTGATCATTGAAGTCTACCTGGAGATGAAGATACCAGACTGCTGCATTACCCTCAAAGTACGTCTGCATACTGATTATCACTCATCAATACTATTAATACTAATCTATTGATCGGTTTTAAAGAGACTGATTCTGTTATTACAAACTGACTGACATGATGTCAGGCGTGTCACCCAGTGCATGCTGGAAGAAGCAGGAAGTGTATTTTTAGGTGTGACAGTTTGTGTGACCTTTGACCCCTGCAGGTGTCTCCCACCATGTGTGCCGAGGAACTGACCAATCAGGTGCTGTTCATGAGGAACGTCCCGGCTGGAGACAAAGACGTCTGGATGACGTTCGAGGCCATCGAGGACGGACAGCTGGGTGAGACAGCAAGACAACACCTGTACACCTGTCTCTCTCTCTCTCTGACACACCTGAGCTGAGTTTAGATTAACACCTGTCTCTCTCTCTCTCTGGACAGATGTGTTCAGGGTGCCTGGGAGATTTGACTCTCCTACCTGACAGTAGTTGTTGTTGTTGTTGTTGTTGTGTCAGAGCGCCCGTTACACCCCAAAGAGAAAGTCCTGGAGCAGGCTCTGCAGTGGTGCAAGATGGCCGACCCGAGCTCGGCCTACCTGGTGGTGAAGAGAGTTCCTAAAGGAGAAGGCATCAACATCCTCACCTGTAGGTCCAACACACACTGAACACACACACTGAACACACACAGCAGCGTACAGACTGAACTCTACACATTGATCGTCACACAGCTGCTCTCATAGTGTGATGGAGAAGAGACGCATCAGATGTTTTTGGATATAAATAAATATATAAAATGATCATATTCTGGAGCTAAAGGCTGCAGCAGAGTTCAGAAACCTTCTGACTCTTCTACTAGAGTGAAATGAAATATTTAACCTGTCTGTCTGTCTGCCTGCCTGTCTGCCTCAGCCTATAAGAGTGAGATCATGAAGATCGGCCTGTTGAAGTGTCGTGAGGAACCTCCAAAGCTCCTTCAGGGGAACAAGTTCCAGGAGAGAACGTTCCAGATCAAATACCACAAACTGCTGCTGCTCAAAGACAAGAAGGTATGGCTCAGTGAGAACCAGGTCTCTGTGTGAACCTGGTCTCTGTGTGAACCAGTAACTCTGTCATACTCTGGTCTCCTGACTGCTCTGTGCTGTTGTTCAGAGCATCAAACCAGAGAAGGAGTGGTCTCTGAAGTCCATGAAGATCTACATCGGCATCCGCAGGAAGCTGAAAGCTCCGACCAGGTAACTGCACCTCAAAGCTCAGTGATAAACACACACACACACACATCTGACTGCTTAACATCAACATTATTGTTATTGGTTACTGGAGACCTGATCATTAGTATGGTCGACGCTCCTGAAATGACCCTATAAGACCACCTGTCCTGTTAGACCTGGTCTGCTCTGGCTGTTTCATCAGTCAAATAAGAGGAAAAGGAAGACTTTCAGCAGAGTCACAATAGTGTATAGTTGTATTAGAGGACCTGAAACAATTATTAATATTAATATTAATATTAATAACACAGCTGCCTGCAACGTGTCGTCAGAGCAGAGCTGCTGGGACAGACATAAAGACGGAATGATTTAACATGAAGGAAGATGCTAATAAATGTCTTTTAACAGCCCTGAAGATCTTGTGTCTGCTCACCTTCTCACCTGGCTGCAGTGATGTACAGGTGGACTCCAGTACACTGTGACATCACTGCTGGCTGTAGTCAGGCTGGAAACTTTGAACCAGACAGAGAAGCACTGCTTCCAGAAGTTACTATTTAAAGTGCATCAGGCAGCTGTCAGAGAGAGTAGACAAGATGATGTTACAGCTTACAGCAGGTGATGTTACACCTGTCAGGTGTTCTAACAGGTGAAGACAGGTTAAAGACCCCGAGTGAGCTGTCCATCCTGTAATGACAGTAGAGATCAGAGGTCAGGAGGAGGACAGACCTGAGGACAGACCTGAGGTCAGGGAACAGAACACGTCTTTCTGGATGAAGCCTGCTTTTATTTATACTGGGACTGTCCACAGAAGTCAGCAGTGATCTCTGAGTGGATGACAGAGAGTCAGCTGATGCTGATGGTACTCACCTGTACCACAGAGTGAATGTGTGTTTAATGTGTCACCTGCAGGTGGGGATTCACAGTGATGTCAGACAAACACCAGCTGTAAGTATCTCTGTTCTCCATCAGAACGATCGCTTCAACCACTTCTGATTTAAAACTCAGTCCAGACTCAGCTGCTGCCCTGTGAAGGTCCCGATTCCTCCACCATTCCCAACATTCCCAGCTCCATACAGACTCTCAGACCATCCCAGCTGTCATAGGACAAAGAGACCAGAGGAGTCTTCAGAACAGTGACCTGTAGTCTGGTCGCATGTTATTTCTGGATCATTATCTGTGTGTGTAACCTGAAGTGATTGACCTTCGCTGCAGGGATCAATAAAGTCTTCTTCTCTCTCAGGTATCTGTGCTGCAGCTGTGAGGCTGAACTGTGGGACTGGATCACCAGCTTCCTCAAAGCTCAGGTCAGATTAACTCTCGAGCAGCTGTTTCACCTGTTGCCTGAGGATCAGGATCAGAGTCCTTCAGCTGCTCTAAACCTCCTCCACTGATCAGATGTTTCTTAGTGTGTAATAATAATGGACATGTTTAGGCCTGAACTCCCAGCATGCTTGGCTCTCTGCAGGTCTCCTGACAGCTTCCTGCTGATTCTCTCTTTCCAGAACGACGACCCGGGTCCTCCAGTGCTGAGGCGTCACTCCTCCTCAGATATCTCCAAGCAGAAGTTCGGCACGATGCCGCTCGTCCCCATCAGAGGAGTGGAGAGCAATAGCAGCATGCTGTCGGCCAATCAGACGCTGGTCAGATGGATCTTTAACTCTTCAACCTGAGAAAACCTGTTTTAGAAAATGCTTTGAGTTCTGTTTCTGCATATGAGGTGTTGGATGACAAAAATAAAACTCTGAAACTCTGAATAAGTAAATTAAGATTATGATTCTTACGTCTCCTAATTTGGATTTCCCAGAACTGGTTTTATCTTTCCTTTTATAACAAAGGTTTCTATAACCTGAGCAGGTTATTAACAAAGTCAAGAAAAGAAAAGCCAGTAGGACGTGATGATGTCTCACCTGTCTCACCTGTACATCAACTCATTCAGTGTGTCTTTTATCATGTGTAGTGGTTTTGTGGAGCTGTTTGCTTCATTCTGTCAGGTTTTAGATTGATGGATTTAGTTTGCAGCGTTGATAATAAAGACTGAATGTTTAATTTCAGTTTATTTGAACCTAAACTCATTACAGTTGTGGGCGGCGAGTAGATATTTAAAATAAGTTTCCACTGAAAGTTCAGTTGAGAAATTAAACAGGATTTATTATTATTAAATAATTCATCCACCTTTGTTTTCTTCTCTGCAGAGAAAGTTACACGACAGAAGGACTCTCTCCATGTACTTTGTGAGTATTTTGTACTTTTATTTTGTTCTGTTTTGAAGGAAGCTGAATTGATCCAGTATTGATATGTCTCTCTCTGTTCCCTCCAGCCCATGAAGGTGCAGCAGGACTCATTCGAGGAGCGTTCCGAGTCTCCGGACCTCCCCGAGCCACTCTACGAGGAGGTCGGGGACTTCGGCCTGCAGGTCCTGAAGTCTCTGGAGACCAGCTTCCTGTCCAGCAGCACCGCAGAGACCCAAGAGGTCCCGGACCCCCCACCGCTCAGACTGGTTCCTGTGGAAACCGGACACATGGACCACATGATCATCCCCGACCCGGTCCGGACTGTGAGCGGCTCCGTGGACACACTGGAGCAGAGCGGAGACAGCAGTGGAGGAGGTGATGGAGAAGCAGACCGCAGCTCTCAGGACCTGAACGCCCCCCAACAGCCTGCAGTGAGGAGGAGGCAGCAGCTGCAGGGAGTCTGCACGCCGTCACAGGAGCTGCTGCTGCAGGAGCTGTCCTCCGCTTTCACCAGGAGGACCGAGGAGGAGGAGGAAGAGGAGGAGGAGGAGGAGGAGAGGCCGTATGATGTCTGACAGAAAAGAAGGTTTTATCACTCAGAAAAATCCATGAAAGTTTCTACAGAGTCTGGTGGAGTCAAGTCTTTTTATTTCTACTTCTATGACCCTGAATCACACATCTGATCCAGCTATCAGTCAGACAGACAGGCAGACACACAGGCAGCTGAACCAGGAGGGCAGTTACAATATGGAGAAACACAATGAAAGAACTCATTCTGACCTACAACACTTCATATTAAATCAGTCACGGTATCTGAATGACTCTGAAGATTCTGCAGATCTCAGATCTTCTGATCCCGAACGTTTGTTTTACCACAGAAATGTTTCAGTATCCACAAACCTCAGTCCAAGACCAGATCAGACTGGATGACATCGTGGAAGGAATAGCTCAAGAGTTTGATCTGAACTGAGAGAAGTCATTGATGATATTGAGCAGCTGACAGGATTCATCTGAGGGAACACTGACTTTTCCTTCTGACTCAGGTCTGAAGAGAAACACCTGGAATCAAACCAGCAGCTCCGAGAGAGAAACGGGGAGCAGCGGACACTGTGATTGGCTGAGAGGTCATCTGAGTCACGGTCACACCTGACGAGGTGAACGTGTTAGACTGAAGCGAAGCAGACATATTATATTATATTACATTATATAGTGTTACATTATATTATTGTCGTCTCCCCGTCAGGATGGAAAACAGACTGAAAGGTCTTCAGCACATATTGCATCACTTCCTGTCGGTGTAACACGTGAAGTTGATTGATTCCCTGTATATGAACAGTAAAACAGTCTACTGTATTGATCAGAATATATTTCAGGCTGTATACAGTCAGTCTTAAGGTTGGACGCAGATCATCTCACTCCTCTAACTGTCAGATTAAATAAAGGATCGACGCAGCAGAACTGGGTTCATTAAACTACATACAGGAAGTGATGTCACAGTGATTAAAAACAGAAATGATCAATAATCAAACCCTTAGATTGATATTCTGTAAAGATACAAAGTCTAACTACATGATGTGATATATGTTAAGATACTTTATAATCTAGCTGTGATCAATAAGTTGTACATGAGCTCGATGCAGTAAAACTGCTGATGAAGAAACTGGTTCCACACTGGACAGACTGAAACTCTGTGTTGTTCATTAAATGTAATAATCAGTGTCACGTGTGTTATTTAAGCTGTAGTACTGATGGAGAGCAGCTGTGGCTCAGTGACACCACTGCAGTTTATCATGTGGATTAAATCACAGCCTCTTTATATGTTAACTTGTTTTATTAAACTATACATGTTCCTGTCTGCGATGCTCTGAGTGAACAGCAGGTGGCAGCAGAGTCTCTTCCTGCAACACAACCTCACATGCTTTATCTGTTCAGAGGTGGAAGAAATAAAACTCACCCTTTACTTTAGCAAAAGTACTAGTACTACCATGAAATACTGCATTACCAGTAAAAGAACTTAATAAGCAAGTCGGAGAAATGAAATGTGATAAAGAATTAAAAGTGAAGAAGAAAGTTCAACATTTGTCTCTGAAATGTGGCGGAGGGAAAGTAGAAGGTGTCCCATAACACTGGACCTGGTCCCAGTGAGACTGACGCTGGTCAGACTGGTCTGATGCTGGTTCAGGTCTCTGCATGTGTGTGTGTGTATCCAGGATCTGTTGTACATTATTCTATCAGCTGTTTCTCTCCTGACTGTTTCATGTACATGAAGGATGATATTAAAATATATTTTTGGTTTCATAATCTGCTGTTCAAGTCACTTCTTTATTGATCCAGAAGGAAGGTTTGTGTGAATGTGTATCTTTGTGAGGACCAACTTGATCTTCAGATCTTCAAAGTGAGAACAGTTTTGGACAGTGAGGACATTTTGTCTTCACCTCCTCTAACAGCTATTGGACTGTTCAAAATCAGTTTGAAAACTGTAAACAGGTTAAAATGTTTTAGAAAGGTCATGTTTTGCCTGTAAAATGATGAATGAGAGTTATAGTTTGGGGTTAATCGCTGAGGTTTTACTGGCAGCAGGTGAAAGCAGCTGAAGTGTCGGTGAAAGTTTAGGGTGAAGTGGTGATGCAGTTTCTGTTTGTGGCACCAGAGGGCGCCACATCAGCACTCCTCGTTTAGAGGAGATCTCAGCTCCTCCATTGGTGGAAGGTTATTCTTCTCTACAACATCAGGATGATTGAGAGCAGTACTTGAGTAAATGTACTTAGTTACTCTCCACCACAGGACAGAATCAATCGAAGGGTTAAAACCAAAACACTGAGTCACGTGTGTTAAAGATGAGCAGGCTGACTGAACATGACGTCTCCGTGAAGAAATCACATCTAATGTCATTATGGGAAAATTAGCTTTTATTTTGCAAAGCCACGAGCGAGAACCTTTTAAAACCAGCTCTTATTTTGAAATAAAAACCAGAAGTCGCGTGCGTTATCGCGGTGCCTTGATGACTTGTTGAGCAGAAAGGAGTGTAACAGGCTGGAGGGATCAGGAAGAGTAAGACAAGAACTCGGGATTACACGAGACACGAAGAAGAAGAAGAAGAAGAAGAAGAAGACAACAACAACAACAACAAGTGAAGAAGAAGTAAACAGCAGCAGAGTGTGACAGTGTGAGTTTAATTTGTTTTCTTCTGCTGCAGCTGCCAATCAAACAGGATCCAGACCCAGCGAGGTGTGTTCAGGCCACGCCCCTTCAGGTAAATGCTCAGGTGTGTTTCTGAACAGGTCAGGACACACAGCAGTGAGTGTGTGTGTGTGTGTGTGTGTGTGTGTGTGTGTGTGTGTGTGTGGATTATTTCATCACTTCCTGGCAGACTAACAGTGGTGGTGTTATGCTGTATTTTTGTGAGGACAATGTTTCTCTCAATATTTGATCACAGACTTTATTTTGAATTCCTCTACATTATTATTATTATTATTTTAATTTACAGGCTCAAAGGTTTTGACAGCTCGACCAGGTGAGGTGGTGTCAGTGCTCTACAGACACACCTGGAAACTTTGTGCTGTTATCAACATCTTCATATCTAATACCTGAATATATAATTCAGATAATACACAAGTCAATGAATATATAAGTCTCTATAATATATATAAATCTCTTGTGTGTCCTTGTCATGCTCCCTGAGCCAGACAGGACTTTCTTGTTTTAATCGGTGTCAATCAATTAACTGAGAGTTTGTGTGATGAGTAGATGAGTGTGTGTGTGTTTGATCTTGTACCTCTATCTTTGTGAGGACCAGTTTGAATTTCAGACCCTGGGAATGAGGACATTGTGTCCTGTCTTCATGTCTTCAAAGATCTGTTTGAAGGTTCAGACTTGGTTTTAGGGTTCAGGTTAGAATCAGGTTTAGGTTCAGGTGAGGGTAAAGGATTCAGCTGCGAAGGTTGAGGGTTAGGGTTTGGGGAATGCATTATGTCACTGAGGGTCCTCACGAGCATAGATGTACAAACGTGTGTATGTTTGGCAGGGGGGTGTTTCCCTGGATCTGAGTCACTTCCTGTCATTATGTCTCATTACCGTGGAAATAATTTCCTTTGAACCTTCAGAGTTGGTTTGTGTTCAGTCCGTCTAACAGAAGAAGAACTCAAGTCTTTTTCATGGAATATGTGAACCTGAAGGTCACATAATAATTTAAGGTAACACACAGCAGGTGTTAAAAGATCTGATCATTTTAGGAAGAGAAAAATGAAGAACTACTTAAATGAATAAATACAACAATTAAATGTTGTGTTCCACCAGATTTTATTCCTGGCAGAGGAGAAAAAACCATCATTAATAATTTAACCGTTTCCTAACAAACAACACTAATGTTTGTTTCTGTCCGTCGTCTTCCTCTGTTTTCTTTTCTGTTTTTAGAAGGATGGATGGAAGCGGCTCGGCAGGAAGTCCCAGCGCTGCCTCGTCTCGCTCGCTTCCTGCCCACGCTGACGAGGAGACGCTTCAACCAGCTGATTGGATCTCAGCTTCTGAGGAGGACGACAGGCAGAGCAGAGAGTCGGTCAGTCTGCCCAGGTCCCAAAAACACCAGAGACCTGCAAAGACCCACCAGACTACAGAGGAACCAGAGCAGCTGGGTCTCATTGAACACACAAACCACGAGGATCCTACAACAAAAAAACAGAAACCACAAGATTCTCCAACCAGACCAGATCAACTAAAACCAAATCTTCTTCCTACAGGGGAACAAAAACTGGGAAATTCTCCTCCGACAGAAAAACAGAAAACAAAAGATTCTTCTCAGACAGATCAACTAAAACCAGAAGATCGGACTTCCCCAAAAACTGAACCAAATGCAGAGCAACCAAAACCAGGAAAACCTTCAGCTAAACCAAATCACACAAAACTAGATCCTCTCCCTACAAAGAAACAAAAACTGGGAGCTTCACCTCCGACAGATAAAAAGGAAACAAAAGATCCTCCTTCTCCAAACGATCAACCTAAACCAGATCAACCTTGTCCAACCAAACCAGATCCTCTTCGTACAGATCAAAAGAAACCAGGAGATCCTTTTTGCGCAAAACATGAACAAAAACCAGACGACTCTCAGGAACACCAAACCCAGGAAGATCTTTGTCTTACAAACAAGAAAACTGAAGAGGACCTTCCTACTCCTCCTCTTCCTCCTCCTCATCCCGTAAAGGATTTAACTGTTTTCACTTCAGCCTTCGATGAACAAAACCAGAAGGAGCTCGAGCTCCACATCTCCAAAGACCAGCAGAACCACCAGGATCCAACTTCAGAGAAACTCACTTCAACCACACCTGAGAGGCATCAAGACCACCAAGATCCACCTCCTCCTCCTAACCTGAACACCCAGCGGGCTCCTCCTCCTCCTCCTCCTCACCTTAACACCCAGCGGGCTCCTCCTCCTCCTCCTCCTCACCTTAACACCCAGCGGGCTCCTCCTCCTCCTCCTCCTCCTCCTCCTCACCTGAACACCCAGCGGGCTCCTCCTCCTCACCTGAACACCCAGCGGGCTCCTCCTCCTCTTCACCTGAACACCCAGCAGGCTCCTCCTCCTCCTCACCTGAATACCCACCAGGCTCCTCCTCCTCCTCCTCCTCACCTGAATACCCACCAGGCTCCTCCTCCTCCTCCTCCTCCTCCTCCTCCTCCTCCTCCTCCTCCTCACCTAAACACCCAACAGGCTCCTCCTTCTCCTTACCTGAACACCCAGGAGGAGGATTCTCCTCCTGCAGACCAGCAGAACCACCTTTCTTCTCCTCAGGTTCTGCCTTCAATAGTCCACCCAACTGAAGCATCGACCCTGGCTCCGCCAGTCCAGGCTCCACCTCTCACCATTGAGGTGTTCTGTGACCAGGTGCGGCCCCTCCCTCCAGTTTTGTCTTCAGGTGAGCCCAAACTGTGTGGCTTCCTGCTGAAGCAGGGGGGGCCCCTGAGGGCCTGGAAGCAGCGCTGGTTCACCTATGAGGAGGAGAAGAACCAGCTGTTCTACTACCGCACGCCGCATGATGTGACGCCACTCGGCCGGGTGGAGCTCTGCAGCGCCACCTTCACCTACCCGCTGAAGGCTGAGGGGGGCACCTTCCACATCAAGACCCCTGAACGTACCTTCATTCTCAAGGTAGGGGGCCTGTTAGGGACTGTGTCATCCACTGTGGAGACAGAACATCTCACCTGGTGTGAGTTTAACGGTTTAATGGCAGTGACTGGAGAATTAGCTCCACCAGCTGTTTGATGAATGAATTAAAATAAATCAAACTATTAATGTCCGTGTCTTAATTGATCTGTTATAATATACCCCCCCCGCCCACAGGCTGTGACCCAGGAGCTGATGCTCTATTGGCTGCAGCAGCTGCAGGTCAAACGCTGGAAGCACAGACAGACGTCCACCTGTCCAGACCCGACAAACAACAACACTAACACTGCAGGTGAGAAACAGAGTCAGCTGTGTCTCAAATAACTAAGACTAAGAAGTTTAACTGGTCTGATGATGGTTTAACTGGACTGATGATGGTTTTACTGGACTGATGATGGTTTTAGTGGTCTGATGATGGTTTTACTGGTCTGATGATGGTCTGATGATGGGTTTACTGGTCTGATGATGGTTTTACTGGTCTGATGCTGGTTTTACTGGACTGACGATGGTTTAACTGGACTGATGCTGGTTTTACTGGACTGATGATGGTCTGATGATGGTTTAACTGGACTGATGATGGTCTGATGATGGTTTTACTGGTCTTTTACTGGTTACTTGCTAGTTAAGTATATATTTTCAGTCACTGCTGGTTTTAATCTGTAACTGTGTGAAGTCTTTTCCTGTCACTTAAGTTTAAGACTAATCCAGTTGTGTCACCTCCTCGTGGCCTCTGCCTTTTTTGGCCTTTTTTTCCTGGTCGTGTCCAGGAAGTGGGCCCCAGGGAGAGGTGGGAAATCCATCCTCCAGGCGAGGGAGCGGCTCAGGATGACAAACCACAGAGCACGACTCACTCTTCTCCAAAACACTGTCAAAAAGCTGCTAAGTCTTAGAATTATTCTGAGAGTTTCTGATTTCATGTTTCATTTTTACCAGAGAAAAGGCTTTTTGGATTGACAGCATGTCAGAGAAACGTCCTTAACAGGATGAGTGTCAACGGGTTTTCAATCTTCAAAAACGGCTGTTACAGCTGAAAACGGGGGGAACGTCTTATAATCAGGGGCGTATTCTCGTATTTTATCTGATGACACCATTTTACATGACTGTGTGGGTCTGCACACACTCCTCTCTCACTCTGTTGTTACACCCTAATCATTCTGATTAGTACATGGAGTTTGGTGAGCTCATGTAAATCCCAGCAGAGCGTTGCACAACCTTAGCAGGTCTGGTCAACCACAACACCTGTGTGAGTGTGCAGGACCTTTAATCTATAATAAATATAAACTATAAATAAAATATAATAATACATCATGATTCACTAGTTGAGCATATGTTCAGTCAAAGTCACCAGTAGTTCCAGCTGTCAGACAAACATAGTGAAAGAAAAGTGAACAACACACCTTAAACAGCAGTTACAACATCAACACAACATGGTGTGTGTGTGTGTAGACAGAAACAACAGCTGTGGTTTAAATGAATCAGCAGCAGATAATAACTGCAGCTCCGTGAAGTGAAACACTGAAGGATTAAAAGGTTTCAGACGTCAGCTGATCTGGATTCAGACAGCAGGAATGTTCCAGAACAAAACCAGCTCGGCCTGCAGGAGCCTTCAGACTCACTGGTTAGACTGCGCAGCTGCTTCTGCTGCTGGAGGAGACAGAGAACTACAGGATGTCAGGAAAAGTAATTAGTGGGTGGGGGGGCTGTGTGACATCATCATCAGGACGCCACCAACAGGATGTGATGTCATTCTGTGAACACACACACACACACACCTGTCCTGAATCGTTGAGGTCAGAACTTCATTCAGTTTTTAGTGATTTTTGTCATTAAGAGAAAATGGATGTTCAGGTTTCTTCTCACCGTGAATTCAATAAAACAACAAAATAAAAAAGTGTAAATGAAAACATGAACTGCGGCAGTCTTTACATTCTTCATGTTGTTCTTTGGGACAATAATCAGCTGTTCTGAGTTTTGTTCTGCAGTGGAAGCAGCTCACCTGGTTCTCAGGTATTCTGCTTGTGTACCGACTCGTTCAACAGCTTCAGGTTTCAGCTTGGAGTTTTGTGACTTTTGTAATTTTTTGTTTGGACTGAAGTTTGTATAAATGTTCAGATCATAAACAGACAGTGTGAAGTACTGCTGGCGCCCCCTGCAGGCTGCAGAGTTCATTACTAACTACATCCTGATTATTTATCTGTTCTCAGAGTGTGAACTGTAGTGCAGCTGCTTCCTGAATGTTTTCTACTCTCAGCTTTCATAATTAGTTTAGAGAATCTGTGCATTTTGCCAACCTCAGCGCAGAACTCAGAGTCCGCCTCACTGTAACATTCACTCTCATGTGCAGTGAAATGCTGCAGTGTAGAGGCCTGACTGTCATTACCAGCAGGCTGAGGCCACAAAACACAGTAGAGGGAAGGAAGGATCAGATTTTGATCGGCTTTATTTGAAGTAATCTACCAGGAATGTGTGTTTGCATGACTGTGGTTGGCCCATGCAGCGCCTTGCCGGATGATGTCACGTTGTGCTGCAGCAGAAGTTGATCTGGTACAAATTCACTTCACTTCTTTACCTGAGCCCTCTGTGTTGCCCTTGTGTTGTCTTGTTGTTGAACATCTGCAGGGTTGGTCTGTAGATTCTGATTCATGGTATTTGTACAATAATAATAATTCTCTTGTCGGCTTCTTTCTTTAGAACTGAATTCTGTTCCCTGTTTCCTGCCGGTGTTGAAGAGCCCGCTGGGTCTGGTGGGGGAGGAGGCGGCCAACATACCTTCACAACGAACGCCTCTCACCAACATGTCAATCAAACATCCACTCATTGAGATCCAGTGAGTGACGTCAGCATGTTGGTTTAAAGCTGTTTAAAGAGTCTGACATCAAGTGTTGTTCAGTTCAGACATCAGAGTCTCTGTTAAACATCAGCTGTGTCGATGAAACTCCTGTAAAGAAGTAAAGATGGAGATGCTTCTGTCATTGTGACAAAGAGCAAAGTGAGACCACGTTTCCCACGAGCCCTGCTGCTTCATGTCGCTGATGATTATAAGGACCAAACCTATCATTTCTTTCTGCGTGTACAGAAACTCAGTGCACAGTCTTCGTAAGAGGGCGTCTCAGGAGTGGAGTCAGAGCGTGTTTCATGTAGAAGCTCCTCTATGGATTCCCCCGAACTCTGCAGACCCCAGCAATACTACCGGTACGTCTAGTAAGGACATCACCAGTACAGTTATACCAGAGTTAATACTAAAGGCCTCAGTCCTGACTTGACTCTGGACTTGTTGACCTTGAGTAGGGAAAACATCAGTATTGTGTTGTAAATCCCATAATATTCTTCTATGTTTTATACATTTATTTGATGTTAATTTTAATTGAACAGTCATACTTCAACCCCTCCTGTCCCATTTCAGTCCCTCCAGCTCCCAGGACTCCCATTGTGCCTCCGCCCCCACCCCCTCCCCTCTCATTGGCTGATCCAGCAGGGCAGGTGTCCCCGGCGGAGGGCAGGGATTCGCCTTCGCTGTTTGACAGCTGGAGCAGGAAGACAAAGACTCGCAGCTCATCCACCATGCCGCTCCACCGCAGGGACACTCTGTCCTCAGACCGGACGTCTCGCCTCCACCAGGAGAAACAGATGCTGATGGAGGAGGTCAAAGCTCAGAAGGTGATCAATCGCTCAATGATCAGATAAATAACGGTTTATTGATCTGGGTAAAACACACACACTGTAGTTTGTTTGGACTCAGTCCCACACACACTGTCCTGCTGCCACAAATACTCACTAGAGCACCAAATGTGGATTCATCTGCCGCTGAAAATAGTCCCCAACTAACGCACTATTTCCTCCTGTTTGTTTGATAAAAACTACAGTGAGCAGCTGTTTGAAACATCAAACTATAGATTTGTGTTTTAAAGATTTACGTCTTCAGCAGGAACCAATGGACTGAGAGCTGAGAGCCACAGACAAGAAGTCAGACAGGACTGAGAGCCACAGACAGGAAGTCAGACAGGACTGAGAACCACAGACAGGAAGTCAGACAGGACTGAGAGCCACAGACAGGAAGTCAGACAGGACTGAGAGACGGACTGACTTGTTGTTGGTTTGAGTCTGAACATAAGGTTACTGACAATTAGAGAAATACAGAATTAAAGTGAAGCCCCATTCATCCTGTTTCTGTCTGTAGGGGAGGGGGTCAGTGATGTTACTGTGGTGTACTGTGTCCTGTCCAGGAGCTGGTGTGGATCCTCCACAAATCCTTGGAGGCGTCTCAGCTGGAGAAGCGAACCTGTGCAGAGTTTTTGGCGGAGGAAAGCGAGCAGGAGCGCCTGGAGCTGCTGCGACACCGCGAGCGGCAGGCGGCCGACCTGCGAGGCCGGCTGGAGGAGGCGAAGGCGGAGGTGGAGGCGACGAGGAGGACTCTGGCTCAGAGAGACGCACAGCTGGCCGAGCTGCAGGACAACATCAGGATGCTGATGGAGAAGAACAACGCCAAGCAGGAGGTGAGGTCACACCTGAGGACAGGTGAAGGTCTTTATTAAAGCTTTTTATTCTCTGATCATTTTTATGGTTCATGTCTTCGTTATCGTTACATCATTCTTACAGACTACAACAAGCCAGGTGCACCAACTACATAACTGATCTCAGACCAGGTGTATTGATTACAAGGTATTTCCAATTTCAGGTGCAGGTTCTGAGCAGAATATATTAACATGAACCAGAGAGGCTGGAACATGACTGAACCTATCATCAGACAGACCGAGAGTCTGACATGAACCTGAACTCTTCGGATCATTTTGTGACTGCATTAACTTCCGTGCTGCACTGAGAGATCAGATATATGATACATGTATTGATCTGGTGCAGTGCGATGGTGGACTGACTCCTGTTGTTTCCTGTCAGGTGATCATTAAACTGTCTGATCAGGTGACCTCCTGTATGTCCGACCTGCATCGATCCGCCTCGTCCTGTGGTGGTTTGGACCCTCAGACCTTCAGACAGCTTCAGCAGGAGGTTGAGAACCTCAAGGTGAAGTGAAGCTGGACCTGAGTGCTGTCTGTCAGGCAGCAGGAAACTATATGCAGATTTTAGATTAGTGGTTGTATGAATTTATAAAAACATCAAACGTGATGGATCCACATTAACAGGTGCTGAAATCTGTTGATTCCATAAAACCACGAACCAATCTCTTTGGGTTTGTGGTTATTCAGACCAAAGTGAAAAACCTGAAGAGACAAACTGCTCCTTTGTCTTTGCTGATCTGTTTAAACAGTAAAAGTGAAGTGTTGGTTTATCAAAATATTCAAAGTAAGAGTTGGTTTACACACAGCAGGACATCATGCCGACAGCTTCTAATTATGGGCTCCATAGTAACTGAAGGGCACAGATTAATAATTGAGTAACATTAGTCGATCATTTTATATGTTTCAAATGTTGTTTGGGTCTTTGTTGCTCTTCTGTTTTTCAGCTGAACTACAGAATTGTATTAGCGATTAATCTCATTAGAAATAAGGTCAAGTTTGGTTTTCTATTGATCCGTTTCATTTTACGTATATGGATTATAAACAGTTGGATTAAAAACATAACATTTTGTATTAGGAACTACTGTGACTTACTAGCGTTAGCTCGGCTGACTAGCGTTAGCTCAGCTGACTAGCGTTAGCTCGGCCACACTTTGTAGTGATGATTGATTGATGATTACAAAGTGTTACTGACATGTTTATCTCGTCGTCAGGACGATATCGAGGCGTATAAGACTCAGAACAAGTTTCTGAACTCTGAGATCTACCAGCTGACCAAACTGTGGAGGAACAGCTCCGAGCAGGAGAAGAGCCTGATGGTGAAGGTGGGTCCAGCTGGGAGCAAATCCTCCACTTCTGCTGGTGGTTTGGTGTTTGACACTCAACTTCACCCTGTGTTTCCTGTCCTCTGATTGGCTGCAGTGTGCCTACCTGGAGGCCAGTAACTGTCAGGTGGAGAGCCGTTACCTGGGAGTCCTGCGGACGCTGCAAGAGACCAAATCTCTGGATCCGGTCCAGCGGGAGGCCGTCCAGAAGATGATCGAAGACGCTCTGAAAGGAGAGCTGAAGAGCGTCATCAAGGTCAACACGGCCAGGTAACCAACAGCAGGGTGGACAGAATAACAGGAACACCTGGTTCATTGATTGTGGGTTGAGCTGCTGTGTTGTGTCCTCAGGGATCACGACGAGTACGGCTTTAAAATCATCCCGGACTACGAGGTGGAGGACATGAAGCTGCTGGCAAAGATCCAGGCGCTCGAAATCCGCTCACACAACCTGCTGCACCAGGTCTGAACCCTCAGCTGTAGTATGTGGACTCCGTCAGGTCCACCGGGGTGGGGGGGGCATGTCCACCAACACTTTGACTGTTGGGTATAAAAACAACTTAATCTACATTTTTACAAGATCTCAATGTTCTCCTAAAACATGCTGTACTTCTACAATATTCATTTATAGTAAATGGTCAGGTTAATTTATCAATACTACATTTCTAATACAACATTTCTATCTGAAAAGTTTTCTATATGGAAAAACTGGGGTTACAGAGTAGAGCTGCAACTAACAATTATTTTCATTATTGATTAATCTGCTGATCATTTTCTCAACAAATCAATTATTGGTTTGATCTATAAAACGTCTGAATAATCTTTCACAATCAGAATTCAAAAAGCTGTCTGACAGCCAGAGATTCACTTTATTATCACATACGATGAAGAAAACAGGATCGATTGATTGATTGGTTTGCAGGTCAGAGGGCGGGGGAGGCAGACTGAACAACTGGTGTATTTAAAGCATCTCTGTGGGTTTTTCCCTGCAGGAGGGTGTAGAGCGCCCCCTGTTGAGCCGCTGGGCTCAGTACCTGGCTGGCAGGTTGCATCATGACCTCCCCTCACCGGAGCTCAAAGGTCTGCTGCGAGGTGGCGTCCCTCAGGAGTACCGGCAGCGGGTGTGGCGTTGGGTGGTCCAAGCCAGAACCAGGACGATCAGGGAGCATCACCCACAGCGGTACCAGCAGGTAAACAGGAAGTACACTGAGAACACCTGATCCACACCTGTCCACAGTGTCACCTGTCAGATCTGTAGAGGAGCGCGTTGTTGGTAACCTCGCAGTAATCCAGCTGCTTTGTTTCCAGCTGTGCGAGAAGAGTCGGACGTCTCCTCATCCGGCCTCCAGGCAGATCCAGCTGGACCTCCACCGCACCCTGACCACCAATCAGCACTTCTCCTCACCCTCTAGCCCCGCCCTCCAGCAGCTCCGCCATGTCCTATTGGCCTTCTCCTGGCAGAACCCTGACATTGGCTACTGCCAGGGCCTCAACAGGTACTCACACACACACGTCTGTTCTTCTACACATGTGAGGACCCTTATTGTCTAGTCCCCTAACCCTAAAACCAGGTCTCCAAGACCCACAAACTGTCCTCATGTTGTTTCTGTGTCATTAATCTGATGCACAGCCTTTTTGGTAACTTTAAAAACAACATGTCATGTGACATGTCATGTGATGGCCCCTGTGTCTCTCAGGTTGGCGGCCATCGCTCTGCTGGTCCTTCAGAGTGAAGAAGATGCCTTCTGGTGTCTGGTGGCCGTGGTGGAAGCCATCATGCCTCAGGACTACTACACCAAGAACCTGGTGGCCTCTCAGGTCAGGAAACACACTCACCTGTTCACCTGATCTCTGTTCACCTAATCTCTGATCACCTGTTCTCGAACAGGATTTTCTGCTACTATTGACTTTTTTAAAGTTTACTTCTGAGTGTGAAGCTCATATTTCCCATCTTTTCCTGCCTTCATGAATGCATCATCAGTGAACTGATCTGCTGAGACTCTGAACCTGCAGCTGGTCGGTTTGTATCAGGAATAAAAACAACCAGAACCAGAGATATTTTTATTGATTGATCAGTGTTATTGATTGATCAGTGTTATTGACAGATAGTTTCTGTGTGTTCAGGCGGACCAGCGGGTGTTGAAGGACTTCCTGGTGGAGAAGCTTCCCCGGCTGGCGGCTCACTTTGAGGATCACAGCATCGACGTGTCTCTCATCACCTTCAACTGGTTCCTGGTGGTTTTCGTGGAGAGTCTGCCCAGCGACATCCTGCTGCCGCTGTGGGATGCCTTCCTGTACGAGGGCAGCAAGGTACTAAACACCCAAACACACCGCGACAGTGAGACAGACGAAAACCTCAGACGTAAACACACCCCAAAAATAAGAGAGAAGATTTCCAAACATGTCCTCACTGCTCAGGTGTGAAACTGGTTTGAACTGGTATCCTGCTGAATGGAAAAAGTGAATCTCCACAGTAACCAGTAACTCCAGCTGTCAGATAAAGCAGAAAGTGAAAATGCTCCAGTAAAGTTGCTTAACCTGTGCAGCAAACTCTCTGCACACTATAAAGAATAATGAATTGATGTTTTTGTTTTTGTAAAATGGACCTTTTGGGGGGGGGGGGGGGCTTATAGGAGGTGTCATGTAGAAAAAAAGCTCCAGATGTTTTATTTTTTTAGATTTTGTTTCAATTCTCTCCCTTTGGCCACTCGTTGAAATACTTGTTGTACTTTATAGTTTTGTGAAGCCTGTGAAGCACCTGGTTTTAAAAAGGCGATACAGAAATAAAGTTTACTTCAAAGTATTATGCGTGTAGTAGTTGGCTGACTACTACTTTAAATACAGTACAGTTTTATAAAGTCTATAACTGAGTCCTAAAAACACAAATAAATCAGAATATTTCAACCCGTTAGTTTTTGTTTGCAGGAAGGAGAGTCTGTGTGTTGAATCTGCAGCTGAACCATGAAAACAGGTTTGATTATAACTTGACTGACTGTGTACCTGAGAGATCACCTGTGTGGTTTTGTGTTGCAGGTGATCTTCAGGTACGCTCTGGCTCTCTTCAAATACAAAGAGGACGACATCCTGAAGATCCACGACAGCGTGGAGATCTACCAGTACCTGCGCTTCTTCACTAAGACCATCTCTGACGGCAGGTGAAGACTCACCTGGTCTCACCTGAACTCACACACAGCATGTCTTGTTCATGTTGTGTGATTATTGGGACAGACCCTCTGTCTGTTTATCAGTGTGTGTTGTAACACTGCCACCTGCTGGAGCTCAGACACAAACACACTAAATCTGATCAGGTTTACAGGAGAAAAAGGAAATTAAATAAACACGAGTCAATCAACAGAAAATAATGAATAATTGATTTCATTTTAGTCACTTTGGATGGTTCCAACTGTGAAGATTTGCTGCTTTTCCGTATTGATTGATATTAAGCTGAATATCTTTTGACTGTTGGTCGGACAAAACAAGACATTTGATGATGTTAACGTCATGCTTTAGGACATTTTAATTGGCTTTTTTATAGTATTTTCTGACATCGATTAATTGAAACAATAATCAACAGATTATTCTGCCCGTTCCCAAAACTGTTCCTGTATAAACCAGATAAGAGCCAAGCTGTGCTGCATTAGATGACAGGTTTCCTCACTGTGATCCGCGCAGTGAGTGTGGTGTCAAGTGGAAAACACCGGAAACCAAACTCTGCAGATATTTCCTGTCGATTAGAAACGGACTTTTCCCGTCATGTGTTGAATTTGTGACATGTTGTTGTTTGGTGCTGCAGGAGGCTGACCAGCATCGCCTTCAACGACATGAACCCGTTCCCCGGCCGCCTGCTGAGGAACCGGCGAGTGCTTCACCTGGAGCGCCTGCAGGGGGAGCTGCGAGAGCTGGAGGAGCAGCAGAGGGAGTTTGTAACCGAGAGCGCTGTTCGTAAAGACAAAGAGCTCAACATCATGGTCAGCGAGGACGACGACGAACTCTGATCTCATCATTTTCTGAAGCTTTTTATCTGCTGACACACGGCTGCTTCTTCCCTAAATACCTGCAGCTCACCTGTTGCACCAACTGAACATAAGTCTGATCGTAAGTTTGGGTGTAAAGTCAACACTAACTACACTGTAACTCGTTTCACACAAACTCACCACAGTTCATCTGTATTTACACTATAACGCGACTGTCTCGTCATTTCAAGAGTCTCGTAGCAGATCAATCCTGACGAGGTCTAAGACTCTGATCAGTCACACATCTGAAGTCTCTGTTGGTCATAAATCAGTTGGATTATATTTCGTTGTGTTTTCACAGGTTCGGTACCTGAAGACACTAATTCGCTAAACACCTGAAATGATGATAATGTAAAGATGAACCTTTTACAGTGTGTTTGAACGTTACTGCTGCCATCAGTATGAATCTGTCACAATCTTCATGTTGTTTGTACAGGTTGGATGTTGTGTAACTGGAGGTTGATGTGGTTTTGTTACAGAAATATAGATTTTTAATTTGGAGGTGTTTTTCACCCGTTTGGTGAAAAGTTTTATTTGACCTGTTAGCTTACAATAGCTTCGTTAGCAAGCTGCGTTTAACAGGAAGCACCACAGTTAGTGAGGGGTTTTCAGACTGAACATGGAGCGAATTTTCACCTCACGTTATTAATGCAAATTAAACAGTCTGTGTAAATGACAGCTTTACAACAAACGTTAATATTATGGTTGCTTATGTATTTTCACATGATAACACAGGGTTTTACTAAGAGTGCACTACTGCTTAATATTGTATTCTTGTTCACATCTGTCTTTTTCAGTTATTCTTGTGGTTTTCTACGTAAATATTCTGTAATTTAAAGTGTTGGATTTTTTCATTATGTATTAATATCATTTTCAAACTCAACCATAATGTGCTTGTTAATTTGGCTTTAAAGTGTCAGTGATGACAACAAATTTCAGTTAAGCTTAACGCTAAAAATCATTTCGTACGAACAATCAGCGAGCAACATTGCAGCGTTGTTTGACCAGTTGATTAACTATTGTCGGTTTAACATCTTTAACAGTTACATCCCAATTCTTAAACAAGACATGTTGATTTTGAAAATGATCAATTTAGATAATCGATTTTTTCGAGGAAAAATGCTAAAAGTTCTCTGGTGTCAGTTTCTGCCTCAGATTTTCTCTTTTTTGCGTTTAAATCTCAGTAAACTGAATCTTTGGGTTAAATACTGCTGGTTGGATAAAACGACATGAAGACGTCAGTTTGGACTCTGAGAAACTGATGGACATTTTTTACCATTTTCAGACATTTTAGAGGCTAAGTGATAAATAACTCAGATTAATTGATAATGACAATAATCATTAGTTGGTACGAAGGTGTTCAGTCCACAGAAGATATCAAGCACAGATTCAGATTTTCCATTTTATTATTTTTCTTAAAAAACAAATATACATAAGAAATGATAAATATAAAAAAGTCAACCCAGAACAAAAGAAAAAGTTCTTCAATGTTACAAACAACTTCATACTGCAGAGAAAACCTAAACACTAGTGTTACACCTGACAGTTCAACTCGTGTCAGCCTAAAGTCTTCACTTGGCGTCTGTCAGGTAACTCCTGTGAATCTAACAGCAGGTTATTCACACCGTACGAAGATGACGCGCTGCGATAAAGAGAAACATGGACATGCAACTTGTTCTGGATCAGCTTCTCTACAAACCTTCATCTGCTCCGATCAGGGCTGAAGGAAGCTGGAAAACAGTCCTCAGATTCATGGTGGTTTATTTAAAATGCAGTAACCGTGACGACCAAAAACGAAAGATAGAAAAATAAGTGAATTCACCGCAGTTAGGGACGCTCCAGTCGATTGGGCCCTTGTCAGTATTAGCTGATATGTGTTACTAATGACTTAATACTTGGTTTTAGCATGTTAGCGGTTAGCTCACCAGCTACAGTAGTTCTCTGACTAGCCGTGTGAGCGGGAACTATGTCACCAAGCTAGCAGCACCACAGACAGATGAACTCCGGCTTTAACTGGATCCAGTTTTTCCCTCGATGATACAAAATACTTCCTCACATGTGGTTTAGGGTTCAGGTCAGATCAATAAGGATCATGTGATTATGACGATGTCAGATCAATAATCGGTATAAACATCCTGATTGGAGCATCCCCAACCCACGGCTCACCTGTCAACCCAACACCTGTAACAGGTGGAGATTCTCCCCTGCGTGCTGATTGGCTGGATTTGGTGAATGAAGCAGATTATTGATCAGCAGGCGACAGAGGAGCTGAACAGTTTCATTCCAACAGTCTGATGGTTTTTCCTGACAGTATATTCAGAGAATAATTAATTACAGGTTTATATTTAACTTCTTAAAATATGTCTTCCAGCCTGATTCTCACAGGAAGTTCAAATCTGTGCATCTGTAGAAATATAAACATTTTCTCATCAGTTTGGACTCAAGATTTGGACTCAACCATAGTTCCATCATCGCTAAATTAAAACAGGCTGCACCTCACAAACTAGTTGTTACTGAATATTTACAGCCGCTAACTGACAAAGCTAACGTTAGCACGCTAATCTGAGCCGTTTAGAGTAACAGAGGTGATCTGGAGGACGGACGACACATCTGACTTATCTGATTTAAATCACAATTCACTGAAATAACACAACAGAGCTCAAACTACAAAACATTATGCTAATAACATTTGACTAAATGAGTAAATAGCGTCAGTTAGCTTAGCATAACCAGATGTTTCCCTCTCATTCTAAACTGTATGAATCCTGCTAACTGTGAAGCACTCGGACAGAAATAACACTTTATTTATCCTTTAGCTTCTAAAACTGTCATGTCTGGAAGTTATGCTAGCTTGTGATGCTACAGTGACTTCCTGTTTACATAGGTGATTGCTCCTGATTGGACGGCGCTACAGATGTTTCCTAGCAACAGATTGACACGTCACTGAAGTCTTTACTAGCTGAGACGTTTCTGAAGTTTAATGGTGAAACCTGAAGTGAATCACTGGTTAGAAACTTAGTGATGATTTCTGAAGAGAGCTGGAGTCCAACTAACAAATTATTTTATACTTTCAGACACAAGACGATTAGTTGATTCATTGATTAGTCAATCGACAGCAAAATTAGTTTGATATTTGATGAATTGTTTACATAATTTCAGTAAAACTTAATTTTACAGGTCTGATTTATTTCCTAAGTGCGAGTAATTATTTTAGTGAAAATAGAGACGCTGTTTGCTGTTAACCCAGACAGTCTGTTATTCAGATCACAGCAGGTTGGCTGAACATGAAAGAATGTGAATATTTGTCTACAGACGAGCACACAATTCAGCATATGAAGAATAAAGTTTCCAATAATAATTACATAATAAAGTAATAATTAGTTGGGTTTAAATGGAACTTTTCTTTCAACAAAATCCCAATTTCCTCTTATAATTACTCCCAAATGATATAGTTCTGTCCAGGAAACTTCCTAAAAAATGATCAGGAACATTTTTGGAAACATTTCAGAGCTGTAAAATAAAGTGTTACCATAATTTGTCAAACAAAACCTGGTGTCAGTTTCTGCAGGGTCTCTCGCAGTAAACGGAATCTCTCTGGGTTTTGGACTGTTGGTCAGATAAAACAAGACATTTCAAGACGTCAGTTTGGACTCTGAGAAACTGAGATGGACATTTTTAATTGAATAATAATGAAAGTAATCACCAATAATCAGTTCAGCTGTTTGTCTGATGTTGGAATGAAACTCTTCAGTTCCTGCAGTCAGCAGGTTAATCTGCCCGGCGACAGCGGTCACATGATCCAAACTAAACATCGTGTATAAATGTGTCTGAGAAGCAGGATTTAAATATTTCCATCACTGCTCTTAAAGTTTTTCTTTTCGGGATGTTTGAACATGAAAAGTGTGTGTGTGTGTGTGTGTGTGTGTTAATATCTGAGCTACAAACATTGTTCATCTAAAATACAGCTACTTTAAACTGACGTCAGTGTTGAATGAACTCCATCTTTAGTGCAATTAGTTAACATGCTCGGAGCATCGAGTCCTGTGACCACTGAGCTTTTAAACATACATGCTGTTAATATTTCACATGAAGAGACTCAGCAGGATCCCGTCTGCTCCTCTGTGGGTTTGATTGATCTCAGATCAGCTGTTCTACTGTTGCTCCTCAGTTTGTCTTCGTGCTGCAGAAACTCTCTGACCGGTTTGAAGTGAAGGAGGTGTTTTGCTGACAGGAAGTGAATGATGGGAACAGTCGCAGCCTGAAAACTGTCCGTCCTCTAAACACAACACCTCAGCTGCACCCGTCACATCTCAGGACAGAAGAATTCACTTTGAAACTGCACACAGAACAACGGTCATCATCACAGCAACAAACTTTTCTTCAGGAACAAGAACAAACAGACTTCAAACCATCAGTCTGAGGCTGAATCCAAACGTTCAGACTTCCTGCACTGAAGACTCACAGACTGAAAGCTGCACTCGTCAGTGTTTTCATTTTAACAGTGGATTCATTCAGATTGACGAAATGCTATTTCTGCTGCACTTAGTCACTCTTTCCTGCACGCATTGGGATTTTGTAGTTGCAGTACTGCGAGTGACCACTGGGTCAAACTGTCAGCAAGACTCGAGAGGTTCTGTGTTCAGTAACATTCAGGAGATCCATTAAAGGAACATTTAAAATACAGAATGAGGAGAAACATCAGGAACACTGAGCACATAGAGGTCTGATTTTTCAATTATTAGGGTACATTTGTTTTAAGTTCAAGTCTCCATGGAAACAAGTGACTCGTTTTATATGACGATGGTGAACTTGTCACGGTGTGACCGAAGTCTGAGGGTTCAGCCTGAAAGTCTGGAGGGCGGAGGTTTGGATTCAGCCTGACACAGAGCTCGACCTGAAGGGCAACAGAGCGGCACCGTCACCGCCACCAAGAATCCATCTCTGCCCGTTGCTGATGGTGTCGCCTGGTTCTGGAAGCGTTGCCCAAACATGTGAGACAAAACTACTCAAAGGTCCACTTACTGGCTTTTCTCTGACCTTTCAGCTGCATCTCACAGGCCAGCATTTTAGATTATTTGGTTAAACAATCTGATCCCACAGCTGGGACGACCTTTCTCACCCAGGTTGCCCGATTAGTTGCCTTGTGTTGGGCAATAACTGAAGTCGAACATTAAACCTCAGACAGTCGAGGATCTGACTTCCTGTCCATCAAACTTTAAACCTGGAACATGTTGAACGAACAGAAGCAGGAAGACTTGTTGTTGATGATGTGGTCACATGATGCAGTTTGTTTTATTGCTGACGGTCTGAACTCAGCTGTCACCTCCACAGGAAGCTCCGCCCACACATCCCTGACCTTCTTCTCTGGTTTTTAAATGGAAACAACACTTTGACTTTATGTCGTGGAGGTTTCAGACAGCGGAGAGGAGATTAAACTCCAGGACAGGAAGCAGGATCCAGGTGACGGACAATCACCTTCATCACCGATCAGCTGACGGGACGCTGCCGCCCATCAGACTCCACGTCACAACAAAACATTAAGAACCACGGGGAGACTCAACGGACCGCTACGACTTGCGAGGTGAGAGTCATGTGACCGACAGAGACAGAAGTCGTCAATAGGCTAGTTTTTGTTAGCCTTGCTAGCTTGTTTTCTTGTGTTGAAGGGAAACAGTCAGAAAACACAGTAAAGCTGTTCATCATCCTGCTGCGTTTCTCCATTTAGTTTTGACAAATTGTGATTTGGGCACCGTAAAACTGTAAAATGTAAAAATGACGACAGCAGCCCCTCCTGGTCACATGACCCTCACGGCAACAGGCCATCTGAAGTTGAACCAGGAGTTGTATATCACCAATCAATCAGATGTATTGATCGTCCTGTCAGTCTCTCTCTCTCTCTCCAGATGAAACCTGATCAGCTGACCAACAGAAGAGAAGCTGCAGCAGAATCTGTCTGACCTTTGACCTCTGACACCAGCTGACCGCACAGATCTCATCCGCCAATCAGATGTGGAGCTTTATGGCTGCTGTTCTGCCTGTCCACAGACTCCGCCCCTGTGATGACATCACAGCACTCCTGATCCAACATGGAGTCCAGGTGAGGAGCTGAGCGATCCGCAGCTCGTCTCCAGAACAAAAACAGTAATAAAAAAGAAAAAGTCGCTTGGCTGAAACGGTTAGAAACTGAAGTGTGAGCGGGCGATGAGTTCGGAGTGAGACGAGATGCTTTAGTTTTATAAAAAAGGACATCACTACGAAAAAATGCATCAGCCGGTTTAAAATCTGCAGCGCTTCAATATAAAGTGCTTCATTACATTGTTACGTTTTTACAGTTTCTTATTAAAATATTGTTTTCCCTGGAGTGAAACCATAGTAAACATGTTACACGTTGGTAAAAATAAACATTTGGAATGTCTCTCTCTTTTTAAGAAGTCCCATTGGCTGATTTTGGTCAAGCTGAACTCGTCCCCGGAGCCTGAAACAGGAAACGAGTCCACATGGTTAAAAGTTTCATGGTTCTTCGTGACGATCAAACAGACAGGATGGAGGACGACGGGTGGAGGCAGTGAGGGGGTTATGAGGGAAATGGAGGTGAGAGTGAAGCATCATGGGTAGTCAGGTGGTGAAAAACACATCAGACCGGTCAGCAGGGCCGGAGCAGGATTTTAGAAACACCACCACCCCAAACTGAAGGTCTGACATCTTCATGATTGTTTGGTTTTCATGTTTTCTACTTTAATTTCCCGTCATAAAGGGATTATGAGACGACGGGCCCCTGGACATGTTAAAGGCCCCCAGCCCTCCTACACAGGAGCAAGACCCCCAGACTGAGAGAATTTAGACACCAAGAAGAAGATCTCTACGTTTCAGCAGAAAAAATAAACATTGCTGTGACACAAAATAATGCTCTAATGTTGGATTCATTATCCCGTGAATTACTGGATCCTTTTATTACTTTGGACCAAGACAAGACAAGTGTTTTCTGATCTTAAGGCGTAACGAGGTGAACAGGCCTGTTTCTACACCTTCTCCACACCAACCCTTTTTATAATGCTCACATTACAACTACCAGGACTACAAGTCTGGTGGGAAATAATAAGTCCCCTGTTTACTTATTCATTGGTGGTCAAATTTAAACATATTGAGTCTAAAATACTGGTATCCAACATGTGTCTGTTATTTCAGATTGACCTTTGGGCTAGAGATGATTTAAAAGATAATTTAGGGGAAGCAGAGCAGGAAGCTGGGACCCAGCAGACACTTCAAACTCCTGAAGGATTCAAGATCAATATCTGCACTTTCTGTCACTTTGGGGCTTCGTTCATTTTTCAGTGAATCACAGCAGATCAGCCGGATTGAGGCCAGGTTCCAACAAATTCAAACTATTGATCACTGATTGAGACACTGATATTTACTTTGATGAAGCAGAATCAGAAAGAATAATGTTCATGTAGAAACCGGATCAGTTTATTATCTGCTGAGTCCTTAAAGCACCGCGGTGAGAACAGAAGGCCGAACACACAAACAGCTGCAAAAAGAAATCATTTCAATTCATAAAAAACTTCTCAAATATAAAAGATACAAAAGTAAAAAACACATTACACATAAGCAGAAAGTCGATGAAGCGTGTGGACCCAGATGATGATGAAGAAGCAGCTGTGATGAAGATGAAGGGAATGAGTCAGGTTAGCATGCGTCAGTGATCATCCAATCAGCATGCTCAGGACAGTGTGCTTCTGTTAGCATGCGTCAGTTAGCACATGTCTGTTAGCATGCATCAGTTAGCACGTGTCCGTTAGCACGTGGCGGTGACGGCGGCTGATTTGGTGCTGGAGGGGGCGGGGCTTGGCGTGTGCAGCAGGCTGACGAACAGGAAGAGGGTGGAGGTGGGCAGGTAGACGCAAAGGAAGAGGACGACGTCCTCGCTGAGACAGAGGACAAGGCCGCTTTGCTCCGTCAGCACCCAGTCCACCAGAACCCCCACCAGCAGGTAGTACACCTGGAACTCCTGAAGCTCCTCCCACTCCCCACTGCCCCCCTCCAGCCCCGCCTCCTCCAACGAGCTCTTTCGCCTGGCCACGCCCCCTCCACCGCCGCTGTCACTCACCATGGGCTTCATCTCCGCCCCCTCCGACACCGCCTCCTTCACCCGGCTCCGCCCACGCTCCACCACCCGCTCCAACCGCCGGCTGCTCTCCACGAACTCCTGCAGGGGCGGGGTCACAAGAGGAGGGGGAGGGGAAAACAAAGAGTCAGGAGGACAAACAAACTCCCAGAATTCTCTGCAGCATGAGGCTCGGTAGGTCGGACGCTGCAGCTGAGTGTGTGTGTAGCTGCACTGTCACATGACCTCAGGATGTGTGATGTCACTGCGTCGAGGTCTCTGAGGTCTGGATCTCTGTAACTCTTTTTGGTTGTTTTTGTGAATGAAATAGACTTTTTCTAAATAGCATTTTCGCCCCGAACGAAATCAAGTCTGTGACAGCCGTCGGCAGCAGAGCGTAAAACATAAACTTTGCTTCCTCTCATTGTGTGCCTGTAAAACACTTAGTATTATTTGCCTACTTATTCCCATAATAACAGACAGGTTAGAAAAAGAGATGGACAGGAGTTGAGCTGAGTGTGCTGCTGTCTCACCATCAGAGCTTTGTCCATGAAGAACTCCTTCCCCGGAGTGCCGTCGTTGTACTTGGTGTCGATGGCGAAGCAGAGGAAGAGGACGTCCACCACGATCTCAAAGATGGACAGGAAGCAGTGAGCCACCAGGAAGGAGAAGAGACACACGATGATCAGAGGCAGCAGCCACTCGGCATAATCCCGCTGGTAGTTCAGGAGGAGGACACCGGCGAACGCCGTCGACGTCACGATCAGGATCTGATGATTTAAACAGGGCACAGGTCTGAATGTGACTCCTTAGGTTTCAGGAGTTATTTTTACTTTTTGAGAAAAATCTTCATAGAAATGTCAAAGACACAGAAACAGAAGTGCAATAAAGATTCAGTCCAAACATGATCAGTCAGTCGAGTGAGACACCTGAACACCTCCCAGTCAGATCTTCATCACACCTCTTTGAGATCAGAAGTCTCCATCAAACATCACATCTCATGTCCAGATGCTGTCCCCTCTTTCCAGAACCAGCATAGGAAACCTTTCACAATAAAAGCCTCAAACTGATTTACCTATGGAAAGCTTTTAGTGTAAAACCAGAGAAGCAGGAAGTGATTTTCCCTGCAGCGCCACCATCAGGACAAACTGTACATGTTCAGGCTGTAAGCACAGAAAAATCACCAGGATGTTGTATGTAATGAACTCTACAGCCTGTAGGGGGCGCTAACAGGACTTTACTCTGTCAGTCTGGTTCTTTACTTGGTCCCTGGGATCAGAAACAGTTCAAACCTGGTAGGAGGCACCACACAGATCCATATTCTGCTGCGGTCTCACCTTCCCCAGGAAGAGCACAAAGTCTCCTACGGCGTTGATTGTGGCGACGCGTAGAGCGTTTTCCACCAGGATCACGAAGGCGTCACGTGCAGACGTGCAGAAACTGGTGCTGTTGATGGCTGTGGCTGCATATGCATTCTGGGAAATAAAAACACAGGTGAGTCCGTCATGATGAACAAAATAAGAAGAAGAGGAGGAGGAGGAGGAGGAGGAGGAGGAGCGTTTGTGTTACCTGATTGAGATAGTTGAGGCACTTCTCCAAACACCACAGACAGCAGATACAAGTCTTCAGCAGACAGCGAGCGCACGCATTCTCCTGAGACACAGTGACATCATGAGAGGAAATATCAGACTCAGACAGGTGAGGGAGCTGCTGTACTCTCAGCTCTCATTCGTTCTCTCGTGTTGGTCATTCAGAAGCGGGACTGTATTTTGTACCTTTCCTTTGAGCTGGTTGTGGATGTACATGAGGATGAGTCGAGGAATCTTGACCAATGTGATGATGAAGGATCCCTTAGCAACGGTGCCCAGGTGATACCTGACCAGCCTCAGGACTGAAGACAGGATGGGGGTCACCGGGAGCCGGTTCTTGTCCCTGAAACACAAAGTCCTCATTAATCCGGACGATGCAGGTGAATCTGCAGAGTGATTAGGTCAGCCGACATGTTGATGTTACCCAACATGGCCGCTCCAGACGACTTCCTCTGTCTTTGTGTCGGACTCCGAGAGAAACGTTTGAAATGTTGATGTAAAACTCAGGTTTACCTGTGCAGCAGAGGGCGGGACATTAGCACTGTAGCTATGAATGTTCCCCATAGAGGAACTCTAAGTTCGATGCCCAGCTTGATTCCCCTCTCATGTCTGTAAATATGAAGTTACAGCTCGCAGCCGGTTAGCTTAGCTTAGCATAAAGACTGTTCACAGAGGGAAACAGCTAGCCCGGCTCTGTACAAAGGTAACAGAATCCACCAGGTGTGTGCAGGTGTGGACTTACCTGGTGAAGTAGTACGTGACCACGGCTCCAGCCACAGTCATCTGCTGGCAGGCCAGGATGAACTCAGTGATCCAGACCAGACCCACAGCGTGGTACCAGGTCAGGTACTGCAGAGGCCCCGTCAGTCTGAACTCTGTCAGACCCGTCTCCTCGTTCTGGACCGGGTTCCCTGCAGAACCACACAGACACCCCCATGTCATACTTTCAACAAGTGTTGCAACTACAGTTCTCATAATGCTTTGGGAACGTAAACAGGAAGTAGAATGTTGAGCTCGTTTTCTGATTCAGCAGAAACTAAAACAACTAAAAGTCTTTTCTGACTGATTGTTTTATTTGAATCTTTACTACAAACAGCGTTGAACTTCACCGTCTTCTCTCTGACGTTGAATCAGAACGGTGACAGAAAGGACGAGAACACGTTGTGATGTTTAAACTGACCTGTGGTTCCCAGGAAGAGCAGGACCAGGATCCAGTAGATCCAGAAGAGCAGGAGGGCGAGGAAGGTGACGAAGGGCTGCAGGGTGAGCAGGGGGAGGTGGATGAAGACCTTCCCCGCCACGTGGAACAGAGCGATGGTCAGAGCCACTCGTTTCCTCATGAACAGCATCAGCAGCAACAGGATGATCTGAGACAGCAGAGAGGCTTCAGCTTTAGACCACAATACTCAACTGAACCGAGAATCCGGAGTGAAGAACGGTTCCACATATTGGTGAAGGATCATTCGCTAAACAAACGGGGCTCATCTGCAGACGGTCATCAGGGCTCCGAATAGTCAAACTAACATGGAGGTCATCTGAACACACCACAAACAGTCTGAACCAAAACACTTCCTGTCTGCTTCTCAACAGGTCAAGCTGAGAGTGAATGTTAAGTGAGCCCTCTGCTGGACCGCGAGACAAACTACTTCAAACACTCTGTTGTGATTACAGACGGGAATGTTTGAACAAAAGTTTGAATTTTAGATCTGTTCCACGTTCACTCTGACCAGGAACTTCTAACACGAGCTGCATGAGACGCTGCACGCACACACGTTTATTATCCATTTTCTATACCGCTTATCCTCTTAGAGGGTTGCGGGGGGCTGGAGCCAATCCCAGCTGACATTGGGCGAGAGGCGGGGTACACCCAGGACTGGTCGCCAGTCAATCACAGGGCCGACACATAGAGACAGACAAACATTCACACTCACAGTCACACCTACGGACAAGTTAGAATCACCAATTAACCTAACTTGCATGTCTTTGGATGGTGGGAGGAAGCCGGAGTGCCCGGAGAGAACCCACGCGGACACGGGGAGAACATGCAAACTCCACACAGAAGGGCCCCAGCCGGCCGGCGGATACGAACCCAGAACCCTCTTGCTGTGAGGCGACAGTGCTAACCACTGCACCAACGTGCCGCCCATACGTTTATTACATCTGATTATATTATACTATATTTATGATACTGTACTTGATTATATGTTCCATATGTTACAGCCCATACTGTACTCTGTAATATGTTAATGAACAGCAGGTGTTCATACGGTGAAGACGGTGGCAGCAACGGCGTAGACGAGCAGCGCCTGTCCGCTGTCTCTGCTGACCTCCACCACCTCCTTCGTCACTTTCGTGGTGGTGTCGTTTCCATACAGCCGGTGGTCGATGTAGAGCCACCAGAGCACGCTGGTCCCCGCTGCAACAACAGACACAAGATTACAGTTTCACTGACTCATCATTTGTCTCTGCTGCAGTCAGAACACCACGTTAACATTTCAGCAGAGGAAACAGGAAGTGACCTCACCGAGGGACCCGAGGACGACCAGCAAGGTGAGGATCCAGACGAGGACGGCCGAGATGTAACGAATGATCACCATGAGGATCATAGAGAGGACTGACAGAAAGACAGAGAGACAGACAGACAGGCAGACAGAAAGAAACAGAGCTGAATATACTCAGTTATTATATTTATATAACATAATGTAACATATCATCATATAAAACTAATCTGCATTTAATCTCATTCAAACTTGATAAACGATCAGGACATTAATATGGAGCATTGATCATTTAGTGGACAAAGTGGAGAACAAATCCTCCAAAGATCTACTGAAAGAGGTCGAGTTCAGAGCAACACGGACTGAAATGATGATTCAGGGTCAGTATCGATGCAGCTGGTTCTCACCCAGAGCGAGGACACACAGGCCGATGATGATCTCTTTACTGGCGGCAACGCCGGCGATCAGTCGGTGCAGAACGCTGTTATCACCAACAAACGTCACCACGGCCTCCGCAAACTTCGCATAACAGGAAACATCCAGCGGAGTACAGCGGTTAAACACTGGCAACGGCTTACTGAGGAGACACAGGGGTCAGAGGTCAGAGGTCATAGAGAGAGCAGAAAGTCGTATAGAGGGGTTGAAGCTGGACGTACCTGGGTGGAACAGGAAGTTTGGGACATTTGGAGAACCTCTCAGGTAGACTGGGATATTTATGACCTGCTAACTCGTAGGAACACAGCTCCGAACCTGCAACAGAGAGAGAGGCGATCATCTTCATCTTCATCTTCATCAGGACACACGAAGCTGCTCCATCAGTTTGTCTTCACCTGTAGACAGCAGCTGCAGTCAAACCGTCTTTATGCAAAGCTAAGCTAGCTGTTTCCCCGTTTCCAGTCATTATGCCAAGCTAAGCGTGCAAACATCTGAACATGTGACTCTCAGAGAGGAAGAGGAGTTCACTAAACTGTTGCTTTACAGAAAAACAGATATGAAGAAAGTGTTTGTCCAAATGACCTGAACAGGTTGTAGCTGTAAACGAACAGGTGAGCAGGTGCACTCAGCCAGCCTGACTGCTGTAGCTGAATGAGGGTGGACAAAATAAGAGAAACATCCTCCCGGAGCAGCACGGACCCCTCAGACTGACCTCTGAACTAGCAGACTGTCCCTCTGTGTGTCTCTGGGACACTGGCTCCTTTCAGAAACAACATGGCTGCCAGAGGAGCCGTGATGTCACCTGATGACATGTCTGCTTTTTTCAACACTGAGACACAGCAGCCATGATGGAGGACAAACGGAGCCAAGTGGCACCAACGATACAGGACTTAATGCTGCCTTTGTTACTGTACTCTGTGTGTGTGTGTGTGTGTGTGTGTGTGTGTGTGTGTGTGTGGACAGTACTGTATACTGATGGTGTGTCAGGTCACACGCCTGCAGACATTAAATCATCACCATGACGTGATGGCGAGCGTCCGGACAACTTCTCTCCAAGGAAGAAGTTAGTCGTGGTGGACCACAGGGAAGTGAAGCTGGACCTTTACGGTTCTGCTCACAGGTCCAGCTGCAGACACTCAGACTCTGACGTCCAGAGGCTCTAACAGAGACTTAATAAAACTAAACCCATGATCTTTGGGCTGTAGAAAGCTTCGATACGTCCTCAACGTCTTGATAATTAGTGACAGGTTCATATCTATCAGCAGTAGAGGTCTTCACAGGACCTGATCTGAAACAGACCTGGGGAAAACCCACCTGAACCCAATAATAAAAACAGTTGACAGACCTGATCCAAAGAGGCTCTGGGAGTGTAAGTCATTTGGGACTCTTTGCTCTGGGTTTGAACTCTCAGGCTACATGCAGGCACCTGCCCGAGCCTCTGATAGGTGGAGGTTGTACCTGCAGGCAATACTCAGGGCTGAAATATACTGCAGACTCTTCTGCACACGTTTATGGGTATTTTTTACACTTTTTTACACTTTTTTTCAGTATTCTGCTGAAAAGAAGAACATCAATCAAATGTTCAATATCAGATAAGACAGAAGGACAGCGCTCTTTTTAGAGAAGATGCAGATCATCATATCTATCGATCATAACGTATCAATGTATTTTAACTAAGGTTAATGTTTTAAAATACAGCAGTTTACTTTTTGATCAGACTACAATTCATTTGAAAAGCATGATAAAACACATTTCATAGTTTTCAGTGCAAGTGAGCCACTTCAGTTCCCTTCAGGTCTTTCTACAGACTCAGACTACATTTCCCATCAGCCCCTTTGTCTCCAGTCCAGAACAGGGAGGAGGATTTAACCACAGCCTCTCTGTGTTTCCTGTTCAGGTGTGTGGAGTCATGTGACAGAGTGATGACCTCACCGTTGAGCATGGCGAACCTCTTCAGGTCCTGGTAGGTCTTCAGCTCCTCGGTGGGACACAGAGACACACACAGAGCCATGGACTTGATTTTCCTCTGAACGATGTCGATGTTACAGGGATCCAGGAAGAAGACAAACCTGCAGCAGACAGAAAGCACAGGAAGACAGACAGGTCAGACGGAGAAACAGCTGAACAGCAGATCGTGGACTGTGGAGTCCTTTAAAATTCTTTTACAGACGACTTTTCTCAGATTGAAAAGAATCAAATCAAGCAGCAACAACAAATCTGTGTTCATGTAGAAACCCGAATATTAAATAAAAGCAGGTGTTCAAATAATCACCTGCACTGACAAACAACAGCCTGGTTCTGTTTTATTGTTTTTTTTTAATGTCATTTTATTTTATTTAAATTGAATTAATTTTCCTATTTTGTCTTTGTGCTAACGTATTTCTTTGACTTATGTAGAGCTGCAACGATGAGTTGATTGAAAGGTAATTGACAAAAATCTATTAAAAAAGCCAAATATTTGCAGGTTTCTTCTGCTTGTTTGTATCACACATGATAATAAATGAGAGAGTTGTTGGTTTTGTGGATGTAACTTTAGGCTCTGGGAGGTTGTGACACCTTTCACTACAGTTCATTCTAATCAATTAATCGAGCTTTTATTAGAAACTATTAAAGGTGTGGATGTGTTTCCTTTATAGACGTCAACTAATATATCTGTTATATTAAAACCAATACGTTCTTTATCTTGTGAGTGTGTCACTGTTAATATCACGTGTTTGTGTGGAGTGTTAACATGTATATGAGGTGGTGGATGTATATATATATAAATAAAGAGCTAGATTATTATTTATTGCAGTGCTGCGGTCGCTCTGTCAGAACTTGATATCACAGCATTGAGCTGTGATGGATTTTGTTTTGAATCTGCAGGCGATCAGCTGACAGGAGGCCTTCACCGAGCCGCTGCCCACTTTGCCCAGTCGGTGATCCAGACTGGAGCCGCGAGGAGGAGTTTAAAGTGTCGGGAGTAAAAATAGAAGCAGAGGAGGATTAAAGCTGAGCAGAATGTCAGAATGTGGACGTGGGAGAGAAACTCAACAAAGAGTCTGCAGAGAAAAGATCCTCCTCTTCCTCACCTACTGCAACAACCATCTGTGATCACAGTGATACACACACACACAATCAAACAAACATGGCCGACAATCAATAAAAAGTCTGTGGACACAGTGGAGGCTGCAACAAGCGTTATTAACCTGTCCACCGTGAGCACGTTAGCCAGACCCAGCATGCACCTGTTGGTCTGAACATCGTAGGTGTGTTTGATTTGGGTCACTTGGCGTGCTCGGTGGGTGGAGCAGTAAATCAGTGATTAATGAAGGTGGCCAACTTTTTTTTAACTATGTTGAGGTCCAATAATGCTAAATACAGTATAACCATAACCACCCCCACAATGACCTGACCGCACCCCCGCAAGGCCTGGTTCTCTCTGCACAGCGGCTCTGACTGATTCACCGCAATATTAAATTAATCAATAGAGTACACATTAACCAATAATCAGTAAAAGTATCTGTTAGCAGCAGAGCTAACTGATCTCTGCTGTGAGTTAAAGTAGGTCTGAACAAGTCTCCATATTTCATCAGCTGCTTGTATTCCTGCAGGTGTAGCTGCAGGTAAAAATAGGCTGACGGAGGCAGAGGGTGTGTGTGTGTGTCTCAGCAGGTCTTCTGATGAGTCACAGCTCTGAACAGTCTGTCAGCACAATCAACACTGCACACTCCCACAGGACCTCGAACGCAGCATATGTTCAAATGCCAGGGTGAGCCAGTTAAACAGTAATACTACAGTAATGCTACAGTACTACTACAGTAATGCTACAGTACTGCTATAATACTACAGTAATACTACAGTAATGCCACAGTACTGCTATAATAATGCCACAGTACTGCTATAATACTACAGTAATGCTACAGTACTACTACAGTAATGCCATAATACTACAGTAATAGTAAAGTAATGCTACAGTAAAACAGTCCAGGAACACAGAAGCTCAGAGAGCTGATGACCAGTTTACACCACGCAGTAATACACAAGAAAATACTACAGTAACACACAGCGGCAGTGTCACACAGCACAGTGTCACACAGCAGTGACACACAGCGCAGTGACACACAGCGCAGTGACACACAGAGCAGTGACACACAGAGCAGTGACAGAGCAGTGACACACAGCGCACTGTCACACAGCGCACTGTCACACAGAGCAGTGACACACAGCGCACTGTCACACAGAGCAGTGACACACAGAGCAGTGACACACAGCGCAGTGTCACACAGCGCAGTGTCACACAGAGCAGTGACACACAGAGCAGTGACACACAGCGCAGTGTCACACAGCGCAGTGTCACACAGAGCAGTGACACACAGAGCAGTGACACACAGCGCAGTGTCACACAGCACAGTGTCACACAGCAGTGACACACAGAGCAGTGACACACAGAGCAGTGACACACAGCGCAGTGTCACACAGCACAGTGTCACACAGCAGTGACACACAGAGCAGTGACACACAGAGCAGTGACACACAGCGCAGTGACACACAGAGCAGTGACACACAGAGCAGTGACAGAGCAGTGACACACAGCGCACTGTCACACAGCGCACTGTCACACAGCGCACTGTCACACAGAGCAGTGACACACAGCGCACTGTCACACAGAGCAGTGACACACAGTGCAGTGACAGTGCAGTGACACACAGAGCAGTGACACACAGCGCAGTGTCACACAGCGCAGTATATAAAATCAGACGTACTTCCTGTCTGTGTGGTCGAGGCCGCTGAGCCGGACGCCTTCGATCTGCTCGTTGCGTTGGCCGCAGGTGTTTCCGTAGCTGTCATATCCAAAGATGAGGCGAGCGGCGCCGCCGGTGACGATGGTGAAGCCGCAGATGCTGCCCTGCAGGACGAGATACAGAGGCTGTTAGAGAGGAACCTGCTTCTGACCGTTCAACCAGGAGAAACTGTCCAAACACACATTATGATCATAAATCCATCAGCAGGCTGAGGAGGTAAGAAGTTTATTATTCTACAGTTTGAATGGAGTCTGCATCAGAAGGAGAAACACCTCACAGACTACAGAGAGATTCAGAACATGTTCTACTGAACCGGATTCTCTGGACCACACTGAAGCACAAGCAAATGTTCATCACTGACCGGCCATCTCTCTTCATTTAACTCTCTAATGTTCGTCCAATGAATTCTGTGAACGACTTCAGTCTGTAAAGTCCAACTGTGGCAGTCGGGTTCAAAGGATTAAAGGCTGCAACTAACAATTAAGTTCATGAATAATTAATGATGATTAATGCTAACTATTTTCCTGATTAATCAATGGTTTAGTCTATAAAATGTCATAGTTAGTGACAATTGTCCATGTGCGTCTCTCAGAGTCCAACATGGTTTCTTCAGATGTCGACCAACAGTCAAAACACAAAGAGATGGAGGAGGTTTAATGTTCACCATCTTAGCTTAGCATGTTAGCATGCTAACATTAGCTAATTAGCAGTAAACACAGAGTGCAGCTGAGGCTGATGGGAATGTCATTAGTTCTGCAGGAAGTGTTGGACACATTAACATGTTGACCTGATGGTGGCGCTAGATGAAAAGTCAGAGGATCACCAGTTATTACAGTTCATCCTGAGGGGAACATGAACGATGACCCACAGACAGACCGACAGGCAGACAGACAGATTCATAAAACAGCTTCAGTTCAAACACACAAAGGTTTACTTTTACCTGACAGTGACCTCTAGTGGTCGTGTGAATCATGAGTATGTGTTGTTCTCGTAGAGACAGTAACCCTGTATATAGGAGGTTGCCGTGGATACAGCTGTTCACATTCTGTCTACGTTGGTTTCTTTTGTTTAGAAAGAGAGAGCGTGTGATAACCTGAAGGTGTTTAAATAAACTGATTATTCTGTTTCTCCTCTTTGATCTCAAACTTCATCTTATCTATTTCTGTCAGGGTTCAGTTGTAAAATCAATCAATGTTTCTGACCAATCAGATCACTCGTCTGAGGCTCCACTGCCACACCTGGACAACTGTCACACCTGGACAACTGTCACACCTGGACCACTAACTTAGTCCAGTCTTCTGTGATTTATGTTTAATGTCATCACTTTTTCTGTGTTAAACTAGTATCACCTGGATTTTGTCAGAGGTGTAACACATGTCAGGTGACCTGACATGTGTTACACCTCGACAGAACTGTTACACGACAGAACATTTTGATATTTAATTAGTTGATAAAGAAACATACCAAATGTTTTCTGGTTGGAGTTTAAACTGAATCATTTCACCACTCTGAGAAACTGCGACAGACATTGGTACTGTTTTCTGACATTTTATAAACTAATTAATTAATAATTTAAAAGATAATATTCGACAGATTGATTATTGCGATTACTGTGCAGCAGCAATCTCTCGTTGTCTTACTCTTTATTATTCCTTGTGCCTTTGTTTTCACTATTCATGTGTGTGTGTGAGTGTAACTGTGTGTAGTTTCCTATATTTTCATAAAGATGTGCATATTTAATGATCTGTTCCTGAAGGTTTTGGTACGAACCTCCTCCAGTTTTAATGCCACTAAGATGATTAATGTGTAACTCTGTGTAGATGTCTGACATGGCTTTTATATTGATAACTGGTACACTTTATAATGATTTAAATACAATCTGTCGCATAGTGCTGCTCATGGTGGGAACTGTTGGGTCTCTGTAAATATAAAGAGTCGGTCTAGACCTGCTCTATTCGAAAAAGAGCCCTGAGATAACTTTGTTATGATATGGCGCTATATAAATAAACTGAATTGAATTGAATTGTTGTATTTATAACTCACAAACTGAGGACTCAACTGTACGTGAGCTCATTGTGATATGTGAACTTTTATAAACTGTAATACATTAGTGTTTCCAGGTAAACTGTTTTTTGTCAAATTGCTCTTCAGACTGAAATTTTGTCCTTTAAATAGTTCCGTGTCAACGTGGATGTGTCGTGATTTGTTTCTAAGCGTATCAGTTTTGTCTGTTTGTCTAACAGAGTTTAGGTAGATGGGACGCTGCTTTAAATACAATCATACAAAAATCAGTTCACACTATAAACAATGGACTTCACTTATACAGTCTCACTCACCCATTCACACATACATTCATTCACATGTCTGCATGTTCACCGTGATGTCGCCATGTTCACTATGATGAAATCATGTTCACCGTGATGTCGCCATGTTCACCATGACCTCAGCATGTTCACCGTGATGTCGGCATGTTCACCATGACCTCAGCATGTTCACCGTGATGTCGGCATGTTCACCGTGACCTCAGCATGTTCACTGTGATGTCGACATGTTCACTATGATCTCAGCATGTTCACTGTGATGTCGACATGTTCACTATGATGAAATCATGTTCACCGTGATGTCGGCATGTTCACTATGATGAAATCATGTTCACCGTGATGTCGGCATGTTCACTATGACCTCAGCATGTTCACCGTGATGTCGACATGTTCACTATGATGAAATCATGTTCACCGTGATGTCGGCATGTTCACTATGATGAAATCATGTTCACCGTGATGTCGGCATGTTCACTATGATGAAATCATGTTCACCGTGATGTCGGCATGTTCACTATGATGAAATCATGTTCACTGTGATGTCTGCATGTTCACCATGACCTCAGCATGTTCACCGTGATGTCGACATGTTCACTATGATGTAATCATGTTCACCGTGATGTCGGCATGTTCACTATGACCTCAGCATGTTCACCGTGATGTCGGCATGTTCACTATGACCTCAGCATGTTCACCGTGATGTCGGCATGTTCACCGTGATGTCGGCATGTTCACTATGATGAAAGAATGTTCACCGTGATGTCGGCATGTTCACTATGACCTCAGCATGTTCACCGTGATGTCGGCATGTTCACTATGATGAAATCATGTTCACCGTGATGTCTGCATGTTCACTATGACCTCAGCATGTTCACCGTGATGTCGGCATGTTCACTATGATGAAATCATGTTCACCGTGATGTCGGCATGTTCACTATGACCTCAGCATGTTCACCGTGATGTCGGCATGTTCACTATGATGAAATCATGTTCACCGTGATGTCGGCATGTTCACTATGATGAAATCATGTTCACCGTGATGTCTGCATGTTCACTATGACCTCAGCATGTTCACCGTGATGTCGGCATGTTCACCGTGATGTCGACATGTTCACTATGATGAAATCATGTTCACCGTGATGTCTGCATGTTCACTATGACCTCAGCATGTTCACCGTGATGTCGACATGTTCACTATGATGAAAGAATGTTCACCGTGATGTCGGCATGTTCACTATGACCTCAGCATGTTCACCGTGATGTCGACATGTTCACTATAATGAAATCATGTTCACTGTGATGTCGGCATGTTCACTATGATGTCAGCGAGGTGAGTCAGTTTTAAAAGTGACATCACGACCACAGCTGTGACATTTCATCAATCATCAACACCTTTGTTTCCTGTCCAGACATTCAGCTCAATAACAGTTGTTGTGATTGGCTGTCAACACTCGCACAGTACACTGTCCATAAAGCGAAGTGTCCCAGTCAACCTGAACACACCATATCTTAAAGCTCCATTCACTTGCACTGACTGCATCTTTAACTCAGCCAACATATGGAGATCAATCAAACTAATCTTCCAATCAGCATCAATGTTCACACACACTGGGCTGCAAATAATAATCATTTTGATTATCAATTCATCTGATTATTATTTTCTTGATTAATCGATTGTTTATAAAAAGTCAGAAAACTGAAGAATCAGATTATTTCCTGAGATGAACATGAGCTTCAGTTCACTGTGATGTTAAACTGCGGATGTTCTCTTTGGATGACAAATATCTTTAAAGATATCTTGATCGACCGATAGATTAATTATTTCAGCCTGACATTAGTTATATATAATAACAGATCAGTTATTAACGGATTATTATGGAAACGTGTGGCACGGGGAGGCTCGGTGCGGTTACCATGCCGACGCAGAAGACGGTGAAAAGCAGGAACCAGGGCAGGTCTGTGCAGCTCCGGTCCTCCAGCGGTCTCCATTCTCTCTTTGTCCTCTGAAACACACACAAACACACGGTCACACCGGGAGCCGGGCCGGGCCGGGCCGGGTCTACCCCTCCACCCCTCAGACACTCAGCCTGTCCCCGGCCTGTTCGCTCGGCTCGGCCCGGCCCGGTTTTCATCACTAATCAGAACACACAAAGCTGCTCACGGGGAGCGGAGAGCTGAGCGGTGCGGTGACAATAACAGTCCCGTTAACAGGCCCCGGTAACCCGCCTGTCCCCGGGAGGAGCTAATTGGATTAACGCTACGGCTCCTGGCTCTAATCCCAGCTCGGCCCTCTCTGCTCCCCGGGACCGGTTTCCCTTTCACGGTGAAAAAAACAAACACGCACCGGTGCTCTGCTGAATGGCACCGCGGGGGTGGAGGAGGGGGAAGACGGTACCGAGCCGAGCCGGGCCGAGCCGGGCCGTGCCGTTCTTACCTCCGCGCTACCGCAGCATCCCATTGCAGTCAGGGTGGACGTGCCCGGAGCTTCACGGAGCTTCACGGAGCTTCACGGAGCTTCAGCTCAGCAGCAGCGGGGTCTGGAGCCCGACAGGCGGGGGGAGGAGACGGACAGCCCCGCGCGCTCTGCCTGCATGCACTCACTGCGCAGCGGCGCGATCCCGGAGGCCGAGCCCGGAGCGGAGACGGTCCCGACGGTCAGACTGAGCGGTCCGGCCCGCTGAGCATGCTATTGTCGGTGCCTCCTCTGGTTACCGTACCGAGTGAGGATTAACGGCCGAGGATTTGTCCGCCACACTTCCTGGTGGGCCGTCAGGTGCAGCAGCCATTCATCTAATTGCGCATGCGCAATTAGTGCCCGTGCCGGAGCGGAGGAGCTGAACAACACACCGTTATACCGGCGGAGCTACAGGTGTAATACCCGGTTTGACCACTGAGTGGAGTCTAATGACGGGGCGGCGCTGTTTCCGCTGCTGGGAACATTTTTTACAACTTTATTTAGAAAAACAAACAATTAACAACGTTTTTATCTTGTAGTTTCATCTTTTTATTATTTGATTTGCTTGTAGTTTTATTTCAGTATTTTTTATTCTCAGTTGACAAACTGTGACTCACAGATCAGATACAGCTCCTTTTACACGTCCTGATGATGTTCTCAGTTATCAATATCTCTCCATAACATTTCTGCTGTACTTTTGATACTTGTAGTATTTTCTGACAGTACTTCTGTACTTACAACTTGTAATGTAAGTACGTTGTTCTGTGCTTGTTAGTTGTTATGGAGTATTTTTACACTGTCGTACTGCTACTTTTACTTAATCAAAGGATCTGAATACGTCTTCCCCCACAGACAAACGAGCTGAAGGATCAATAAAGTATTTCAGTTTTAAAATATCAGTATATAAGAGTCCTGGACTGAGAAATACTCTGTTACATGTAAAAGTCTTGCAGTCTGATTTAAGTCAAATAAATAATATTATGTATTATGAAGTAAATGTACTCAGTTACATTCCAGTAAAACCAGTGATCTGCCATCAGAAAACATAGCCAACATCTTTTACCTTTTTCCTGAAGTGAACCTGCTGCTGAGAGCTGGAGGAGAGACGCTTAGGGTCCATGTTCCTGGAGAGTCCTGGAGAGAGAGTCGTGGTGTTCCTGTCAGACTGAGGACAGCAGTGATGTGGGTCTGACCAGCCTGCAGACAGGACAGAGAGCTTTTGTCTTATTGTTTACTGTTGTACCAGGCTGAACACTGAGAGTGTGTGTGTGTGTGAGAGAGAGAGAGAGAGAAACAGATTTCTGTCTTTTTTCTTATAAATCTAAGTTATAGATTACACACCCCAACAGTATATAAGTAGTTAATATGAGCTCCATCTCACTTTCATGTTAATGTATCAATAATAATAATAGTCTAATAATATAATACAGTAGGATATATTATCACACTGTGGGAGGAGCAGTTCAGTACACTGAGTACTTTTACCTTCGATACTTCAAGTACACACAACAGTGTGTCAGGATAGAACTGCAAATATATACAGATGTTTTATACATACGTTAAAAACAGCTGTGAAGCTAACAACAGGAAATGATCACACAGTGGATCAATCACTCATATACAACGATCCATTCAGCCTGTGTTTCTGTCTGTAGGGGAGGTGGGCTGTTTCAACACCACCCGACAGAAAGTCTATATTAGTTTCTGATTATTGTAGTCAGAGTCCACCAGCAGCACCACGGATGTACAGACAGCTGTCACTGGATCACTGTGATACTGAAGAACAGGTAGAAACAGCTTCTGCAGCCTCTCGCAGGTTAAATTCTGGATAAAAAGCTCAGTCAGTATCTTCACTGACTACAGGAAACTGGAGAAACATCTTCTGAGCTTAGACAAGTTTCACATGAGTTTGTGTGGAGTTTGTTTTGTCAGCTGTAAATTAATCCAGAACATCAACACAAACTAATAAAGTCAGGTTATTGATTTACTGAGTCACATCTGAATGCAGTTTTGTTTTTGTCCACCAGAGGTCAGTGCAACACAGCAGCAGAGACTCTGAGTCCTCCTCAATCATCTGCAGGGATCAGTGTTTGGATGTAAAACTGATCATTCAGCAGGTTCCAAACTGATCCGATCAAACTGATCCGGGTCAGATGACAGAACCCGTGAAGAAGACTTCTTCACTGCTTCAGTCCACAGGCGGAGCAGGACTCTGAACCTGCAGCCTTCACACACACACACACACACACACACACACACACACACACACACACACACACACACACACACACAATGTGATTGATTGATTATTATTGATCCTGTTTGATTTGTCCTGAAGACTGAAAGAAGAGTTCTTCTGGGAACTTCTGCTTTTATGAATCTTTTCATAAAACAGGAAATGTGTTGAAGTCCTGGTTCAGTTCATGTTCCACAGAACCACCAGAGAACAACCAGAGAACCAACACACAACCACCAGAGAACCAACACAGAACCAACATAGAACCACCAGAGAACCAACACAGAACCACCAGACAATCAACTGAGAACTAACACAGAACCACCAGAGAACCAACACAGAACTAACACAGAACCACCAAGAACAACCAGAGAACCAACACACAACCACCAGAGAACCAACACAGAACCAACATAGAACCACCAGAGAACCAACACAGAACCACCAGACAATCAACTGAGAACTAGCACAGAACCACCAGAGAACAACCAGAGAACCAACACACAACCACCAGAGAACCAACACAGAACCAACATAGAACCACCAGAGAACCAACACAGAACCACCAGACAATCAACTGAGAACTAACACAGAACCACCAGAGAACCATCACAGAACTAACACAGAACCACCAGAGAACAACCAGAGAACCAACACACAACCACCAGAGAACCAACACAGAACCAACATAGAACCACCAGAGAACCAACACAGAACCACCAGACAATCAACTGAGAACTAACACAGAACCACCAGAGAACCAACACAGAACTAACACAGAACCACCAAAGAACAACCAGAGAACCAACACACAACCACCAGAGAACCAACACAGAACCAACATAGAACCACCAGAGAACCAACACAGAACCACCAGACAATCAACTGAGAACTAACACAGAACCACCAGAGAACAACCAGAGAACCAACACACAACCACCAGAGAACCAACACAGAACCAACATAGAACCACCAGAGAACCAACACAGAACCACCAGACAATCAACTGAGAACTAACACAGAACCACCAGAGAACCAACACAGAACTAACACAGAACCACCAAAGAACAACCAGAGAACCAACACACAACCACCAGAGAACCAACACAGAACCAACATAGAACCACCAGAGAACCAACACAGAACCACCAGACAATCAACTGAGAACTAACACAGAACCACCAGAGAACAACCAGAGAACCAACACACAGCCACCAGAGAACCAACACAGAACCAACATAGAACCACCAGAGAACCAACACAGAACCATCAGACAATCAACTCAGAACTAACACAGAACCACCAGAGAACCAACACAGAACTAACACAGAACCACCAGAGAACACTCACAGCAGGAAGAGGAATAAAGAAAAACTAGTTAACTAGTGAAATTCTATCACATCACTAGTGAGCAGTTTTGTCAAACTAGTGAGGTGAAAACGTTTGCGAACGTGTGAAAAATCTCACTAGTTGAACACAGTTGCTCACTAGTGCTGAGCGAGGCTCAACTAGTTAAAGGAAAGGCCCAACATGTACGGTACAGTCTGACTAGTGAGAAAAAATGTCTTCCACTAGTTAACTAGTGACTCTTTTTGGACCTAACTAGTTCACTAGTTAGAGAATGTTTGTGTAACTAGTGAACTAGAAAGGTCAAAAAGACCCCAACTAGTGTAACTAGTGGACATTTTGGCCTTAATTAGTTCACTAGTAAACACTTTGAGCCTCACTAGTTAACTAGTAAGGTCATAAACACTCCAACTAGTGTAACTAGTCAGCATTTTTGCCTTAACTAGTTAACATGTAAGCTGCAACATGCAGCCACTAGTTAACTAGTTACAGTTCCTCAGGCCAACATGTTGGCCTAAATCCTGAGTCCTGATTGGTTGGCATTTTTTATTTTGAACTGAAGAGCCAATAGGAAGCCTCAATGCATGCCTCACTGGTTAACTAGTAAGGTCAAATGAGGCTGTAAGTAGTTAACTAGGCAGCATTTTGGCCTTCACTAGTTAACTAGTGCAGAAAATTGTAGCTCACTAGTTAGTTAGCATGTCAGAGACATGGATGTATAATCAGAACTGGATACGGTGCCGCCGCTCAGCTTTGCTTCCAGTGGCCACTCGCGGTATTGCAGCTATAAATTCCCCTGCGGCCCCAACAGCATTTTCCCCACAGACCTCCATTATAAAAGAGACGTCTGTCAAACTGCTGACAGGACGCCTCCAGCTGCAAACAAGCTCCATTATGACTCTTTCTATTATACATTTTTGATCCATGGAGGTTTTATATTTGTCAAACTTTCCTCGAGCCGAGAAAAGCAATTTAAAAATCAGTGACGTCATCACAATGTAAAGTCTGTGGGCCGAGCGGGACCCGGTGGGGGGGCCAGCGGGGGGGAAACACTGCTGCACATATTCAGTGGGCCGAATAACCCGGAAGTTAACCAGGAAGATAGGAACTTTTTCGGTGTATGCGCCAGGCGAGCAATTCTCATTGAAATGACTAGGCGCCATCTTTGGGTCCAGATCCAGTTCTCATAATACATCCATGGTCAGAGCTTTTGCAGCTGACTAGTTAACTAGTGAGACTGCAGCGTTACTAGTTCGGCTGACTAGTTGGGACTTTGGTGCTACTACTGTGACGCTGGCGTCAATAGTACGACTTCTGTTGGAACTAGTTGGACAAAATTTCCACTAGCTGCTGAAAAGGAGTGACTAGTAAGAGTTTTTGTTGTGTGCAACCAAATGCCCAACTAGTACTGACAGAGACCAAGCTAGTACTGACAGACTGAACTAGTACTGACAGACTGAACTAGTACAAAGAACAAACTAGTACTGACAGAGACTGAACTAGTACTGACAGAGACTTGCCTGAACTAGTACTGACAGACTGAACTAGTACTGACAGACTGAACTAGTATAAAGAACAAACTAGTACTGACAGACTGAACTAGTACTGACAGACTGAACTAGTACAAAGAACAAACTAGTACTGACAGACTGAACTAGTACTGACAGACTGAACTAGTACTGACAGAGACTTGCCTGAACTAGTACTGACAGACTGAACTAGTACAAAGAACAAACTAGTACTGACAGACTGAACTAGTACAAAGAACAAACTAGTACTGACAGACTGAACTAGTACTGACAGACTGAACTAGTACTGACAGAGACTGAACTAGTACAAAGAACAAACTAGTACTGACAGACTGAACTAGTACTGACAGACTGAACTAGTACAAAGAACAAACTAGTACTGACAGAGACTGAACTAGTACTGACAGAGACTTGCCTGAACTAGTACTGACAGACTGAACTAGTACTGACAGACTGAACTAGTATAAAGAACAAACTAGTACTGACAGACTGAACTAGTACTGACAGACTGAACTAGTACAAAGAACAAACTAGTACTGACAGACTGAACTAGTACTGACAGACTGAACTAGTACTGACAGAGACTTGCCTGAACTAGTACTGACAGACTGAACTAGTACAAAGAACAAACTAGTACTGACAGACTGAACTAGTACAAAGAACAAACTAGTACTGACAGACTGAACTAGTACTGACAGACTGAACTAGTACTGACAGAGACTGAACTAGTACAAAGAACAAACTAGTACTGACAGACTGAACTAGTACAAAGAACAAACTAGTACTGACAGACTGAACTAGTACTGACAGAGACTGAACTAGTGCAGGAAACTGAGGTCTGATATCATGGTTATGGAACAAAAAGTATAGAAAAGTATAAAGTATAAAAGTCCTCTGAACAGCCAAGCCTAGTAGAAGTACCTCAGGGCCTTTGTAGTACTGATGGTATTCAATAGTAAGAGTGGTAGTAGTAGTAGTAGTTTTGGTAGTTGTAGTACTCGTAGTATTTACCTGCAGTCTATTTCACTTTCTCGATGTTCCCAGATCAGATGAATCACAGTGGAAAGTCTTTTATTGTGAAATATCCGCGGATTGATCTTTTATTGTGAAACATCAAGCACCGCTGCTCAGTGACCGACAGTAACCCGCTCTCTGAGACCGGAAGTACGGCAGAGTTCAGCGTACAAAATAAAAGGTCAGCAGTTTGTCAGATGGAGAAATAACAATAAAGAAATGTTTCATGAACAGAAACAGGAAGTTCATGTTAGCACCAGCCCTCTGTAGTGATGCTAGGGTTAGCTATTAATATTAATACCACAGTAAGCTAGGTAGCCAGCTTCACTTACTCAGCCACATAGCTAGCTACCATTTGCCATTAACAGTAGCCACGTGGCTACTGGCAGCAGCTGCACTGAGACAGACAGACATGTCAAATATAAATAGCCCTGAATCTAAAATAAATGAATACAAAATGAATAAATAATCAATGTACAAGGAAAGGAAATAATCCAAGCAGCAAATCCAATAAATACAAGAAGATAAACAATTATTTGATTGCTTATCTTCTCGTATTTATTGATTTATATATGTAACACGTTTATCTTTTAGTTTTCTTTAAGACTCTAATCCATTTCCAAAGCTGAAAATAAACGTCTACATTTCTGTTCCTACGTTAACGTTTGATAATGTCTGCGGGTCTTTTATTATGAAGTCTCTGAGCGGAAGCAGCGTGAGTGATTGTTGCGGTTTGACTGCGGTGAGTTTTTGTCCCGCAGCTGCGGCTCGATGCGGGGCAGATGCTGCTGAGTGAAGGCGGAGGAGGACGGAGCAGCGAGGCGGACCGACAGCACCGACACCGGTATTTGACCTTATTCACTTTCTGAACGTTAGTCCTGCTGTTTAATCTGATTTAAAGTGGGTTTCAGTGAAAACAGCAGCTCGTCATTGATCCGGTTCGATGTGTTCAGACTTTAGAAAGTTCTGCTTCTTCTGCTTCTTCTGGGGCTGGAAATCACTTCAGCAGCAGCAAAGTTTCATTGAAACACAAAGAAGAAGAACTAAACAGTTTCTGCCAGAATAACAAAGACAGTGATTCAGTAAGTGTTTGGCAGTTCTCACAGATCTAAATGGTGGATGTGAGAGTAACAGCTGTGTTTGAGCGAGAAAAGAACAGAAAAAGTTGAAATAAAGATTTAAATTGAAGTGGAACAGGTGCAGTTCGTGTGTTTGCCGCTGGGGGCGCTGCAGGAGCCGTTCATTTAAAGCAGTGAATCTCACTGTAACACTGTTAATTACTTAATTAACACGTGTCAGAGACAGGCAGCTTTAACTGAAGTATTTTCTTTTCTTATTTAATTCAACATCTGATGAGACAAAACATCCGAACCAGACTTTAAAAATCATTTCAGTGTCATGTAGATTATAACGTCCTGCTCAGGTCTTTAAACCTAAATCTCCCAGAGATTATCACGAGTCTCAGCTGCTGTTTCCACTTTCACTGCTTCGTTTTCCACACAGACACAAAAGACAGTCAAAATAAATGATATATCTCGAAGAGAGAGAGCAGTGGTTGATGACGTATGGATCAATGGATCAGGAATCACACTTCAATAATCAGTTATGCGAGAACGGAACCAGAACAAATATCTATAAAGAACTTTTAGAGAACAGAGTCTCTGAGGATCTGATTGATTGATTTCTATTCTGATCAAATAGCTGATTTCATCATCATCATAGCTTCTCACTCAGAGTTCAAGGACGTGTGTGTGTGTGTGTGTGTGTGTGTGTTAATGCCCCCCCCAGTCATTACTCAGTGTTTCCTGTGAACGAATGAGGAGCTGCAGCTCTCTGTCATCAAAGTGTGTAAACGGGGGAGGGGTGTGAGGGCATTAGCAAGTGTGTAGATGCACTCAGACCCCCCCTCGTAGTGTCGTCGTCGTCCCCCCCCCCACACACACTGATATTGATCAGAGTCAGACTCAGAAGGATCAATCTGAATCATTCTGCAGGACAATATCAGCTCCTTTGGATCAATTCAGTTATTATTTAATCAATAAAGTGATCGGCCTGGTTTTTAACAGATTTCAGATGTGAGTAAAAACATCTATTTTACACATGTATGTAAATTTAAATGAAACAAATGATTAAAAACATCATATATATTAAATAAGAGATTCTGTATATATTAATATATCATGTTAGTCAGTAGAATAGATTATATAATATAATGTAATAATAATATAATGTAATGTAATAATAATATAATGTAATGTAATATAATATAATGTAATAATATAATGTAATGTAATAATAATATACTGTAATGTAATAATGTAATGTAATAATAATGTAATGTAATGTAATATAATATAATGTAATAATAATAATATAATGTAATAATAATATAATGTAATGTAATATAATATAATGTAATAATAATATACTGTAAT